>VZTG01005428.1:322440-424362 GCA_013397845.1 Melanocharis versteri | reverse complement strand
GTCTTTTCAAACCAAGACACAAGAAAACTATTTCTGTCATTGCCTCAGATGAAAACGAACAGAAAATAAACACATGCACCATTTGTATTTAATGACAACAGGGCATTAGCTGGGAACAGAACTGAACTCAAAGCACTCCAGACAAGGCTCCACCAAGCCCTGTAATGAGACTGTCAATTAATGTGCTGGCTGCTTTACCTTTTTTCAGACTGCTCTCTCCAAGGCTTTTCAATCCATAGTTTGAAAGCCAAAGGCCCCTGCACTTAAAAAACTTGTGCATGAATGTTGCCCATGTCCCTTTATTAATACACCCCCTGATGAGCAAGAAATACATGGAGCTTGCTTCTAATGTGATCTCCTTTCAGATTTTTCCTTTTAATACCCTCTGAACTTCTGCTGACTCACTGTGTTCCTTTATGGGAGACGGCAAGCAGAGCTTCTTCATCATTAGTGTCCTTTGATCCTGCTTTCTGTCTTGCCTGCCTCTCCCTCATCTGTTCTGTACATCCTGTAAGTGCCCTTTGATCTCTTGCTGCTCATCTCCCTCTTTCATTCTTGCACTAGGAAAGAAACTGCCTATTCCAAATTTTTATTTCCAAATTTACAGGTGGACCACTCCTTTTGAAATAACCTCTGCATCTACTATAACTTCTAATAGTTTGAGAAGTTATTTGTTTTGTCTCTACAAGCTTCAGTTTATTTTCTTTCACCTGTACTATTATTTCCTTTGTGAGGGCAGGTTTAACCTTCCTTTGTATATTTTCCAGCTTACGACTTGCTTTGTTCTTACATATGCTGCCCTGACAGATATATGTATGTATTTACGTACGTATGAGATATCTGGAAAGATTGCTAGCACTTCTTTTACCTCTGTACATTAACTCTCATTTATTGGAAGGCAGCTGGGCAGTTTGGTTTGGAACCTGGCACCTCTCAGCTGGACCACAGGTGCTGCACATGCACTTCTCACCTAAACACCAGCTGAAGGAAGGTACAGGAGTGACAGATACCCGAGTTAACCAAATGTTCTTTGAGTGGAGAACGTGCACCACCCTCTTGAAATGCCACTCTGAAGCAGCATTTACCAAATAAGTAGTTATTTACCAAATAATTCTCATTTCACTGCCGGGAGGTTCCCAGGGCCATCAAAGTTCCTGATTTCATTTTATTTTACTTACAGAGAGAGCAGAGCAGATGGGGCAGCTCTTTCTCTAGGAAGCCCTGTAGGTTAGGTGTGCCTCCTGCATATCCACCTGACACCTTTCCCCACAGAGCCTCACAAATCCAAGCCGCTGATCCCACAGAAACCAATCACAGAAATCCCTGGCAGCAGGGGCAACATGAGGAAGGACTGAGGATTTTCTGTGATTTTCAGACATGAACTGCAGCACCCTAGAAACAGAGAGCTGCCCTGTCTGGAGCCTGCAGACAGAGACCTCCAAGACTTCAGTGCAACCTCTTGCTCCCCCAGCTCTTGAAGTCCCTCCCAAGCTGCTTCTTGGATGAAGTAGCTTTTCCTTCCCATGCTTCCTACGGAATTTTACGTGCCATAACTCATCTCTGGAATACCATCCAGCCAGGCTTGCTAAAATCTTGATAAATCAGTGCAAATAAACCGGTTGTGAACACCCCAGCACCTGAGAGCTCAGCTCTCCCTGCCAGTGATAAACCATGTCCCAGTAACTTCCTCCAGTTCCCGTGAGGATTGGGATGGACAGTCCTACAAGGGAGGTCACTGAACTTCCACAGTAAGGCTCAGACAGTATTTCCCTGTAGCACTAGAAACATAGAAATAAACATCCCATGGACCAAAACCACAGAGACATTCAGAGCACAGAAAGTCCCGCAGCTGTCCCTGGCAAAACGTGGAGCCACACTATTTCTCCCACTGATTTTTCAGATGTTACCCGTTGCTTTTAGGCTCTTAATACAAACTGCCCACATGCCACTTCCAAATCTCAAGTCTCTCTACGCATTTGCCTATTTTTTCTGACTTAATTTTCACCTGTTTTCCCTTCAGTATGTGTAGGTGCTTTCTACAGGTTTGTAGAAAATATCTAACTCCCTTGCTTTCAAAAATTCAAATTTTCCAATGCCAGTAAGCATGACACTTCCAATTAAGTCACTCAAAAGTCTTTTTTAAACAGCAATCTGAGAAGATGGCTTTCAAACTTTTTGTGCGCCACATACTTACTGTGATGTCTGACAGAGAAAAATGTGTGTTGGCAACACTGCTTAGTCCACATAGAAAAAAGAAAATTGAAATGATACTTCTAAGAAGATTAGTTAATGATCAATAGTGACAGGCAGCTATAAACACAGTAATGGAGACCTTTTCATATTCTCTCTCATCTGGTGCAGCCCTCCCAGAATTGCATTTCAGGAAAATGAATTTGTTCCAACTCCCACTCTGGGCAAGTTACCACAAAAACAACATGAGACAGAAAAACACAGCCAAAGAAATGTCCCATAAAGAGAAATATGAACAGCTGCAATGCCAGACAAAACCACACTAACCCAGCTGTACGGAAAAGGAGAAGACTTTCACAAAGGGGGTTGTGAAGTCCATAGAGTAAAATAAGAAGCTGCTCCAAGTGGAATCTTCTCTGTTGGAAATGAGTAGCTGTAGAATAAGAGGTCTCAAGAGACAGGAAGACCAGAGAGAGGAGACAGGAGAAGGTTTATGTACAGGCTGGAAAACACTTCTTCTGGAAAATGCCTACAGGTTTGACTGTTAAGAAGAGTCAAGATTCTCCTTTTATTTCTGACATATTTCTCACTTAGTAATGCTGTGTTCCCAAAAGCATTCCCAAAAAGGAAATCACAATTTCCACCTGAAAAATTTGCATTTCTCAACTTCTTAAGTAAACCTTTCCTATATAAGAAGTCAAATTTTGTGCATACTTTGTGGTGTACAAAGAGACACCATTCCTCCAAAATACACTACTTGAAGGTATGGATTTTAAATTCAGGAATATTAAGTACTTAACACACAGATAATGGCAGAATCAGGACCACTGCATAAAGATCAAGTCTATCTTTGAGGGGAAATTCAGAACTGCTACTCTAAGCACTCTTAGGCATAACTTAAAATACAAAAGATTCTATCAGAAAGTAAATTATCATTTACAGCTAATGTTGCTTCTCACTAAAAGAAAACAACTGTAATTTTATAGAAAGCAAATAAACATATGCAAATAAGAAATCTGAGTATCTTAAATAAGCTACAAAACATTAAATCAAAATGTACAAATTAAAACTTTATCAACCAATTATTTGATGATCAGAATATAAGGGCAATAGCATGAAAATGAAGATGAAAAATGCAGCTTATATGAGTAAAATAAATACATATTTCTATGAGTCATGGTAGAACCAACGATGCAGCACCATCAACTCAAACCAAATTAAGTTTCAGCACTCAGCTTGGAACAGATAAGGCCCCAATCTGTATTTCCTGGGACCTAAAAATTATAATTTAAATCAAGATATGCATGGGCAGACAAAACCAACATCAGTCTCTAAGGAAAAAGGACCACAATGCTCAATGCCTTCTTGAAATCTGGGGCATAAAAGAACTACAACATTTCTTCTCTGTGTCACTGCACCCAGAATAGGCTGAGTCTGTTCCTTACATCCCAGAACTCCAGAAGGAAGTTGAAAGTTTGCCAGACCCCCTTTATCGTTCAAAACTTTCATTCTGTGTAGGAAATGCTGTATCCATTTGACAAGTGTATCAGTCAAGGCTTCTGTTTTTTCTGCAGAAAAATACAGAGTAAATGACATATGCAATAGCAGTTGTATGCAATAGGTGAGGTAAGGAATTTAGGTTATTCTGGGAGTGATTTTTCTTCTGGATTTGTCCTACTTTTCACCTTTACAATCTGATAATCCTAGAACAGAGGTTCCACACTGCTCCAACATTTTACTAACAGCCAAAGTTCTGGCTTTGGTCCTTGACAAAAGCACTTCCTTTACTCACAGTTCCTAATCCACTTTTAAGGAAACGATACCACACAGAAAATTCTTTGCCCTGGTGAGACAGCCCAGAGCTACGCTACTTTTGCTTTGCAGCCTCCATTCCAACCGGTACTGCAAGTTTCCATGGAGATTTGTGAGGGAAGAACTATCCCTGCTATGTCAAATCTGGAGATCACAAACATTTTCCTTCCAATATTTAAGGAAACAAATCCAGGAGGAACATCTTGCCCTTAAGGTCCATTCCTTGATTCATAGTTCCTGCCTCCTATCTGATCTTGGGAAAAGTTAACATCTTTGAGCTCCAGTTTCTCTTAAATTACTTATAACAGTTCTTCCCTTCTGCCACACTTTGTCTGTCTTGTATATTTTAAAAGTATGTTCTTCAGAACAAAGAGGCTCTGGCTAAAATTTTGCACCTCACTTAGAGAAGAGGAAAAAAAAAGAAAAAGAAAGGAAACATTCTTAGTTTGAGAGTTCTCTAAAGGAGTCACAGACTGGTTTTCACACCATTTAACGCCAGAGTGATAGTTTCCTACAAGCATGGTAAAAACTGCTGATCTGAGTCAAGATCAAAGCAGAACCAGCTTAATTATGGTGATATGTCTGCATGTTTAATCAGGTAATGCTAAATAAATGATTGAAACAATTAACTGCATCTTGTAAGGCACTGAATACACACAGAGCAACACTAAATTGCTTTCAAACATTACATGTGGTTTGATTTCTTATTATACTTTGGAGAAAGCTGTATACACTGACAATAAACTGATCTAAGATTTCTGTCTAACAGCACATGGAAACTTTAAATAGCAGGGATTGAGGTGAAGGGAAGCATCTAAGGAAACATTACATGCCAACCATTCTATTTTCCAAAGGAATGTAACTCCTCCTTCTGCCTCGAATTCTTTATAGATTTTTGTCAACATCTTACATTTTTGCACCCATAAGAAAGCAGTCTTCTCTCTCCTTAAGCTTACAATTTCTCTAAGGTTGTCTATCAGCACATTTTTATCCTTTGATTTCTTTTTACGTAACTTCATCAAAGTAGGGCTCAGTAAATTGAGCCTAAAGAGCAGTGCAAGATGAAATGCTGCAGAAAACGAATATTCTCATTTCCCCCTAACATTGCAATATGTATATTAAAGATGAATTGGAAGAAAAAAAGTAATTTTATTTACCATGCTTAGCCTTGTTCCTATGCTTAGCTTAATGGAGATCGGGGTGGAAAGGCAGTTAAAAGAGTAGGTTTCACAATTTTATAACAGTCTAATTTACCAACCTTCCATGGTATATATGTAAAAGTTTGAAATTTACCAGTCAAAAACTACAGATCTATCTATTCCCCTTCCTCTTTAAAACAAAGGATCTTTAGAAATAAGGGTCATTTCCTTCCTTTCCTGTTATCTCATCACCTGCTTCTTTCTTCCCTTTCAAACCCACCAGTGTATTTTCATACTGTTACCTTCTCCAGTGTGTAGGCCTGGCAGTAAAAGTCCTGCACGGGAAACATCAGAAGATTTTTGGAAGACACAAAGTGATGGGAATCCTTTGAAATGTATTTTTCACAAAAGTTCACTAATGAACTGATCATTGCAGGGCTGTGCAATTTCCAAAAGGAAAGAGAGATGAGAACAGAAAGCAGTTCAGTGCGTATTTTAAACTGCAGCACGGTACATTTATTTTGGCATTTAAATTCCTCATTTCCCCAAGGACAAAGTGTGCACATCTCAAGTAATGATGCCCAGATGCTCCATGGATATGGCTTAGCAGTCAAGCTTCTTGCTGGTGCACACTGGCAGTTTCCCTGCACTCCCAGATGTGCTGTTGAAAACTCACGAGCTATTTCATCCACACCAACTTCAACAGGTCCAGCAGTCTGCCTAAGCAACTTTTGCAGCAAAAATAATTACCATTTTGATTTTGAAATTTGCTTCCTGGAAGTTTGCGATATTTATCCAAAATACATTATTTGCACCCATTCATGCCATTAAAAGCCTGCTAGTGAAAGAAGATCTACAAGGATTGTGAACACTGCCAAAGCAAATGTGATAGCACGTCAAGGAAATATTTGCAGATTTCTTTCAGCACCCACCAAGATTTAGTGTCAACATATTTGCAATCACTGCAATTAGCAGCAAGTGAGGCTTCAAGATTGTGACGTAGGAAAGCATCCTGAAAGAAGGAAGGGACCTTTCTTGACTTGCTAAAAGGATTAGGAAAGAGACTGGAAGTGAACAAGCAGCGCATGGCATTTCCAGAGTTACACAAGTTTAGCAGAAAGAGCTGCTCCATTAGTTCACTTAATAGAACATTCTGTCACCCCCAGCTTCCTCTGAGGCTGTGCAGAAGAAAAGAGGAATTACTTTCCTTTAAAGAGAATCAAGGTCTAAAAAAAAGAAGAATATATAAAATAAGATAATTATTATGAGACTGAGTTTGTTGCCAGAATTGCTAGGACTCAGCCTATATTTTAGGCACAGTTGCATTATCAATTTAAGGACATAATCAGTATATATGTTCAAACCTAGGGCAGCTTATATGGAAAATGGACACTTCAGGATTCCCAAAGGAAAAGGATTTAGTATTTTTTTAATCTCTAAACACCACTGAAAGTCTACAGACAGATGAAATTCATCTGTTTATTTTGGTCACCATAGAATTCAAATATGAAGGTACTTTCTCTTTTCTTAGATTATCTAAGCCCATATCAGACAAAATATATCCAACTCTCTTAATGACATAATAAAAAGGAAGGCAAGATCAATAGGGAGAAAGGGGAAATGGAAGGGGAGAAAGGGAAAGACAAGAATAAATGTGGAAAACATTATTTGCAATAAAGCTTAAAAAGGAAAACCTCTCCTTGAATTAAGAAGCAACATATTAAACCAAGTAATAATTTCATTTTCTCATAGGAAAAACATAATTATTCACACCATGCAAAATTCTGAAATCATGGAATTTGCTGAAACTCTTTTGATTTAAATCTAAATACCTCATGAGTTTCATGAAATAAAGGCATTTTTTGTCTCACTTGCAAACAGAATCTTGAGCACCGACTGGGCAGAGCACATCAGGGCAGGATTATCTTCCCTCTTATTTTCCTATTATCAATTTACTCAAAGGAAAATTACAGTGGAAAGGTCATCACACTGGAGAAAGCCACTCAGGGTCTTCAAGACCAACAAAACACACAAGCTTGCCACTTACTGTGAAAATTTACCAGTAATCCTTCTGAAAGAGCAAGTTTTAATCTTGCTGCCATCGCAGCTTCTGATTTTCTACCTTTTCCTTGTTCTTTGATTTCCATTCAAATTATTTAATGAAAGGATGATAAATTCTTGACCTTCTTCTCACAGGCAGTCCCCTCTGACATTTGGTAATGGTCCCTGATAGGACACTGTGCCTAGGGGGATTAATATTGTATATTAACCTTCTAAACTGAACCCATTAGAAGAATGTAAATTAGGCAAGTCCTCTTGCTGTACTTTTACCTATTGATAATTCACCATTGATAAAATTTCTGAGGCTAATCAAGAGCCAGAAGCTTTCTTTTTCACGTGTAGAGCATTTTGAATGTTTTCCCATATGCTACAGCGTGTTCTGCTTCCTGGGAGAATCCCAAAGGTGTGTTTCAAGCCAACTCTGCCATTGTATAAAGCAATACAACTGTAGGATGTTTTGGTTGGTATTTTTCTTTATCAATTTTTTTAAAATATTTTTTTTACGTTGCTACCACAGATCATGGTGCCAGGACAGGCTGCTATGGTCCGTGACTGGCTTCATGCATAAGGGAAGCCATGGGACTCGTTGAAATGTTTCTGCTTGGACTATCTTTTGCACTCTCAGGAGCAAACCCATCCTTCCTTTTTAAAATCCCGGAGGGTGCTCGGACAACCATCATGCACATCAAGCTAAAGTTAATTATATTCCCTGTTCATGTGTTTTATTTCACTTCTGAGTTTGTCACCTTCAACTCCCAGCCTTCTGACTTAGGTATTCTCCTCCCTGCCTGACTGAACAGCCCTGCAGTGTCAGGTCTTTGTTCATATATCATTTGGTGTATTCTGCATCTATACCTCCCAGAGGAGGACATGTGGTGGCACAGCCAAATCCAGTAAGTCTTCCCTGAAAGTCTAAGCTGCTTTCAGGTTTGGACTTGGCTGGGTCAGCATTAATTTGCACCGCAGTTCATTAGTGGCCACAGGTACCAAATGGACAGATTAAGTACCTTCTGTACCCCAAAGGTGTGACAATTCCTTAGGTATCAGCCAAAGTCCTATGGTCACAACATTATCCTCATTGCTCACATGGGTGGGAAACCACAAGAGTTCCAAGATTTCTCCAATGTCACTTGCCAGAAGAGAATCCTCCATCCTTACTGTCATCACCTCCACAGAAGAATTCCCCACTAAAAGACAGTTTTCTTTGCTCTTTTCAGTAAGCCAAGCCAAACCAGGTTATTCCACATCAGCCACCCTCTCTCCTTCAGCAATTGTCATATTCCCAATACTTGCACTGCTTTAAACTTCACCCCTGTCACACAACCTCTGTTAAGCTAATTCTAGAAAGAGGCAAAGAGAAAGGAAAGATTTCAGACAGGAGTCATGTCTTCCTGCTTCCAGGTCAGGTTTGGGGCACACCACTTAGCTATTTTTTATCCATATATTGTGTATCAACTTGATTTTGTGTCATTTTTATTCCTAATGAGAAAATTGTGCAGAATTAATGCAAGTCTTATCAAAATTTAATTACGTTACCATTAATTTATCAATGCTTTCAGATCAATAGTAACAGACTCTTTTGTCCAAGGCAGATGCCAGACTGACTGGTCAAGAACTACCAAGAACAGTCTCTTTAACGTATTTAAATGCTGCAAACTTGTTTTCTTTCATTTCGTGGATGTTTGTCATGATTTTGAAAACTTATCAACAACCTTGGAAGGAT
Organism: Melanocharis versteri; assembly: GCA_013397845.1. Taxonomy (NCBI): domain Eukaryota; kingdom Metazoa; phylum Chordata; class Aves; order Passeriformes; family Melanocharitidae; genus Melanocharis; species Melanocharis versteri. The sequence continues at coordinate 415,437 of VZTG01005428.1, read as the reverse complement.
TTTTACAGATTATTTAGATCCACAGAATATTAACAGTTGCTGTTGAGGAACCTGTTGACCGGCTCCTGTCCTGTAAGGACAGGGCTCCAGAACTCGTTTGAAGACTGGCTCAATAAAGCACAGGAGTCCATGCATGTAATGCCGTGTGAGCCCATGAGAAATTGGACTGAAGGGCTGAGACTTGAGTTTTTATTTACATCCTTTTAGGCCCCTGCTGTTCCCTAAGGAGTGCCAAGGGACGAGCAGGGTGCTTATGGAGTGAGTTCTGCTTCATTGAACTTCTTACACTACATGAACAAGCAGAGGATCAAAGAGAAGTACAGAGTGGTTTTTGGAGACATTTACTGAATATTTCTAACAAGTTATGAGCTATCATTCTTATTTTTTTGTCTAAATGCAGTTCAAATGGCCAATAATATTTTCAGCTTTGAAAAACTGGCAAGCTCTGAATGCGATTCGTCCCTGAGGTATCAGTCTTTTGGCAACAGGCTATGCCATTTTTAGAGCAATTTGACACTTCTTAAATTTTCCTCACGTGCTGCTTCCTGACTATCCTCTTCACTACAGTAACAAAAACTTGCCCCCCAGGGGTCACTTATAGTAACTCAGTCGAATTAATGCCTGTGAGTAAGCAAACATTGTCTGTTTTGTTACCCATGAAGCAGATGAAGAATTTTCATTACAGCACATTTAGTTCAACTTCTTTGACAAGTTTTATAAATGCAAGAGGCAGTTCTGAAATTGCAGTCCTTTGGCTCTACCATCCACTTACTAGGAAACCTGAAGGAAGGTGGAACAAGGTTTTCAGGATGGAATAATGTAACTTTTACTCAGCACACCCTATTAGGTGATTTGGTTTCAGTACAGCCACTGGGACCCTGGGGATTCAGCAAATAGTCACCATTCCTCCACTGATGCTGGGTCTACAGTCAGTCAAGTGGTCAATAGATAAAGATTTCTTAGTGATAGAGCATTCAGTATCTTAGCAAAAAAACCTTGATTTCACTGTGATGGATTATGACACAATACTAATCAGTCACATAAGCAGTCATAGAGCATTTTTTAAAAAAAAACAAACCCTACTTGACTGAGAATTTCACGTGTGGTAATGCCAACATGGATGATAAGACAACTGTCTCCAGTCTCCTGAATAGGAAGGGTCAGTTTCTCTCTGACTGACAATGAGAATTATTTACAAAAGTCCTCCCAATAGTGACTTCAGATTAATTGTCTGAAACTCAAACCAGTGGATTGTCACACCCAGACAGACACATGAAGGAGATCCTGGACCACCCAGGGAATTAACAATCGACTTTCATCCTTGTATCTCCCTCACTGCTTAAATCTGATGGCTTATTTCGTTTGTAGACTGTATGTAAGCTGTAATACAATAAAACTCAATCTAGCACTGAATTGTAAACTACGTGGATTATTTAAATGCCCCTTTATTTTTCAGTTGATGATCTTCTGAAAAGTCATGCTGGATGTTATGCTAACGCCTGGTTACAGACACAGAATGTTAAGTACGTGTGTTTGTGGGATACAGGGGTATTTTTAACAGCATTTCATGGAGGTTTGGGCTATCTTGAATACTAAAGACCTCAATCTTTCTCCCAGCTGTCTCACAGCAGAGCAGAAAGAGAGTTAATTAAATAAGTTAATCGTGGAGTGAATCAGAGCATGTTTTGTTGAGGAGGACTCAATGTTTTAAGTGTGTGCACCTGAAACACTGTCTAAAGTAAGTCAGAACATGCACAGAAAGGCAAATCACAATGTAAAAACAAAATGTGCAATGGCATTTTTTACTGCTTACTGGGTTTAGGAATCTAGTCTGTGTTTTCTGACAAGATAGGAGGATTCTTGAAGAGACAAAAGTGTTACAGATGTGAACTACATAAATATCTGCTTCTTAAGGCTGCCCTTGACAATAGACACCCAGTAGGTATGGAATACTCACCCTCACATTACTTCTTGGGGTTTCCCCCTCTTTCCCTCCCCTACAAAACCTTCTTTATCTTGTCCAATGATTTTTATCACTTTCAATCTCCCTAATCTCTCCCACATCTTGCAGGGATGGGATGGCAGAAGGAGTGAAGTGAGCCAGCAACCCTGTGGGTGCCAGGGTCAACATGCCACAAAAGGTGATATTTTATCTTCATCCCTTTTTCACCCTAAATACTTGATGTACTGCTCTTTAAATAGTGCTGAAGTCAGTAATATCTCTAAAGTCAGAATGAACTTGGAAGCCAGCTGGCAATATCCAGGTTACCAGCATGTAGGTTGTAATGACAGACAGCATTAGCTACTATTCTATATATATTTTTTTTTTTTTTTAATCTGGTCAAAATCTAGCTCAAGGCAAGACTCGGTTCATATGTAGATATCTACAAAGTTCATTGACTCACAAATCTTCACCCAGCTCTCAGTCTGGTTTAGAAAACATTGAGCATCAAAAGACAATAAAGTCTAGACTTAATAAAAGGGCTGTAAAAATGAAGGTGGCAAGCAAACAGTGACTCGAAATTTACATCAGTCTCAGAGATCTTCATGCATCTGAATTTAATGAAAGTGCTGAGATTGACTTCCGAGGTTAATACGATTAAACCTTAATAAGAAGACAAAAAAAAAAATCAATGAATGCAAACTGAGTGACTACACATTTCCATGTGTAATTTACCAAGCTAGGTAAATTGGAATGTACTAACTTTACCAGGAAGCAAATTTTCTAAATACACCCACCTAAAGGAAAAAAAGGGGCAGCAGATTAATATTTGGAAGCACACAGTGAGCTGTGCTAGGTATGGAAAAGAATTCTTTTCTAAAGCTCTCACATACATGCAGTGGTATGGATTCTTTCCTCTTCTCTTTCTGGAAGATAAAGGAATATCCTATTGGTTTTTAATTCTTTTACTTCATCAGCAAAATTCAATCTCGAGAGAAGCAGAACGAGGCCTGCAAGAGCAGAGAGACTAAAGGACAGGAGAAATGTAACAAAGATGTACCATGGACAGAAATTATTAAAGGCTAAATTGGGGAGATTCTTTTTTTTTGTTTTGCTGCAGGCGTTTGATAACAAGAAACATTCTCAGCAAGACAGATGGGACTCAAAATCTGAGTTCAAGAACAGCAGAAATATGTTTCAGGAGGCTGTAAGGGACAATACAAAATAAAGATATTTGCCACCAGTTCACTGAAACTCAAAAAAAAAAAGGAAAAATCCTCTACCATGTGTAGATTGCAACTTTCCTGATTATTACTAGATTCTACATCATCAGGAAGCTTAAATTACCGCCAAATTTCTGTATGACTGTAGCCTTCCACTGAGAACAAGCTGATATTTACTTCATGTTCCTCTCTCCCTCGTGGCAATGTTTTTTGAGTGAGGGGCACACAGTTCATTGGCTTAGTTCTGTTCCTGTTCCTTGGTGGCCAACATTTTCTGATAAACCTCATCTCCGGAGAGTGGAGTTAGATGTAAAAGCCAGGCCTACCTAGCACCTATCAGCATCACTTGGAATCCTTATGGAAGCCTCCCAGGAAATCCTGCTGTTTCAGGAGGTAGACAGTAAATGAAGGTCACTGATGGCATTTTCCCCTACCCACAAGCAGCAACACCCATTCTGCTTCTTGGTGGTCTGCTAATCAGAAACGTCTTCAGGATCAAAAACCTTAATGGCTCTGAGGATCGTGCAATTAAAATTCTCTGATGAAGCAATATTCTAAGCAGCTCAAAATGCATAGGGATCACATTTACAGAGCAAAAAGTGTAAACTGACATTTCAAGTAAACACATTTTAGGCATATATTGCTGATTGCAGCAGTTTTCAAGGAGCATTTAGTTCTTTCACTTTGCATATCTCTATCAGTGTGTGTGGTGACTGTTGCATGCAGGTCTAGCAATTTAAAGAAACAGAAAAGTCTGGTCTGATTCGATGTGACATCCACTACGCTCACCCATTCTCCAGTCAAAGTGGCAAAAATATGAGCTGAACTGGAGAGTGGAAGCAGGCTGTCAGCACTTCATCTGACACAACCCAGCTTTCCCTGGCATTTCTCTGCACTGCACAACAATCACAAAAGCAGGCCAAGTGTGAAGATATTCTACATAATTCTAAGGTACTACAATTAAATTGCATAACATTCACATAAAAATGATCTCCTCACTTTGTTTACTTGGCCAACTGATTGTTCACAACAATGTAGATAGAAGATTGCTCTAAAAGCATTTTAAAATGTTGACTGTTTTGGTTTTGTTTAGAAGAAAAATTACACCCCATTTAATTTCTCTTTGATGTTCTGGCTGGGTCAGTACATGCTGTCCCTTATTTTCAAAACAAGGACATTTATCTGCAGGCACACAAATCAATAATGAGCATTAAAGATAAAATACTGCAGAAACAATCATGTAAATTATTGCAATATCAAAGTAAGGCTCAGCATGGTGTCTAGCTTTTGGTGTCTGGTATGCAGGGAGGAAACCACAACTATCTTTTAAATGACTGCTGGAGATCATTTTATTCAGCAGGAAACTTAAGGGAAGTCTGGAGAGAAATGCTGAGCAAAGCCACTGTAAAATCTGAGCGACTAAGGAATGATTTTTAAGAATATTCTCCAGAGCACAGAAACTTAGAAGCCCTCTTTCAAATTTTTGAGCGCTTTCCTTTAAGACAAGAAAAAGCCACGTGCCTGCCTTTCCTTTAGCTTACTTATGGTAAAGCCAGGTCACTCTATCTCGTTGCCCATTTTCTCATGTGTCTTAATTAGTCCTTCCTTCAAACTTTGTCCTAAGCCATGCATGCAGCTGAGGTGAGATTAATGGCCTGTCCTTTCCCACATTACTCCTTCTCCCTTCCTAAACAAAGGTACTGTATTTGCTATTCCATAGTCATATCCATTCTCCCCAAAGGTTTATTAAAGATACTCAGCCACAGTCCTGCAATTTCATGTGCCAGCTCTTTCAGCACTGTGTGATGGAAATTAGCTGGTCTCCTGACTCAATAGGATTATGTTCTTTGAGTTCTCATCTAGAAAGTGGTCATTTCTATTTCCAGAACCTCACAGCTGCTTGTCTATGCTCAATGGTCACCATCCTAGGACTGCTCAATCCCAGCACAAATCATTCGGGTCAACTCCTAACTACGCTTGGATTATGTTCCCCTCTCCTTCATCACACAGCAAACTACTCAGTCATTGCTCTTTTTGGTTTCTAAGGCTGAAGAATATTCTTCCGTTTCCTATTAATATTTCTTTCAAGGCCTGTCTCAGTCTGGCTCATGGCAATTGTCATTTAATTCCTGTATTCCTTGACTTCTTGTCAAATCTGGCTTATGGGGAGAATTTTCTCCCTTTTCTATGTGAGGATTGTCCTCAAATCTTTACTTTCATTTTTTGGAGTTTAAATCCCGACTGGTGTTGTTGAACATTATAACCAAGCACTAAGAAAAAAATGAAGTAATACAGGCACAGATAATAAAACCTACCCATCTGTGGCATGACATCAGAACACACAAAAGGGTTACGTGGAGCGAGTGGCCCTTGCCAGCTGAAAAGAAGAAACCATGAAGATTGACAGATATGACAACACAAAAGAAATCCCAAGGATCCCAAGCATAATATGGTTTATGCATGTGAGACTTCCCTCATTCAGCCATTCAGATCAGGAAAAGCTCCACACAAGTCAAAGGAATCACTTTCCATTGCCCATGGAGTAATACAGAGCGGAGTTCGCACTGCTGAAATGAAAGCAAAACCAGTCCGAGCAGCCACATCCTGACTGCAGTTCACTGACAGCCCCCTTTAAATGGACCACCTGCAAGCAGGGACTAGAATTGTAGAAGCAGATAATCCCCCTCTGTTCAGCTGCAGTAGCCCAATATATCTAATGCAACTCAAGGAACATTGAGAGATGTATGGTTTATTACTCTGTTAAAGTTATGCACCACAGACTCCAGGGGAAAAAAACCACTGAGTAAATCTCATGAGTGTATTATTCAAATTCATTTAAGCCTTTCTGTAGATCCTTGGCAATTTTCAGGTCCCTCATTAATTCTACTCACAACTCAAAGTAAATCCATTGTAAATAGCAGTGCAGATCCCATTTAAACGTGGTCCTGGAGTCAGACCAGAAATCAGAAGAACTGCCCATTTGAATTCAAGGGAGAGGATAAACAACAGGTATCATCTGACTTAAGAGGAGCTGATTTTTATTGACAGGAATGACATGAGGTACTACAGAATACCTGAGTATGAGAGAAGAACTGAGAGAAGATTTCTCTCTGGGTGTACTGCTCTGATAGCTCTCTGAAAGTGGCACTAAATGCCAAAGTCAACTGAAATATATTCATCCTCACTAGGAATAACAGCAGAAAAGTTGCGTACAATAGACATTCCCATTAAAAAATAAAGAATTATTCCCTCTCCAAGTGTTTGTGTCACTCTCAGTAAGCAATAAATCCAGCTGATCTCATCCTGGGAGTAGGAATAACTGTAGCTACAAAGGAATATTAAAATACAGCCCTCTGACTGCACACCAGGCTGGCTGCAAGTGGATAAATCTGGTTTATTGAACCTGCTGCTGGAAACAGACTGCTGTAATCTGAATCCCACTTTCCTAAAGAACCATCCTTCCTCTCCTCATGTATGTTGTCCCAACACAGCTTTTCAGGTGGCTCTTTCTAAGGTTCTTCAAGTCTCCCAAACTGTGTGGCCTACTCTTTGTTACCTACCAGCTTTTTCCCTGTGTTTTTGCCACTGGTAGCACATTGACCTGAGCCACATCATCCACCTTGATCCAGCTCTCTTTTCAAAACTTTGTTTCCAAAATCAGTTTCATTACTGCTGAAATGATAGAAAATAAGGATAGTGTGGAGAAGAATCACAAGGAGTAAACATGGCTGCAGATTTTTGAGGTCTGTAATACCATACAGCTATTTAGGAGCAGACAACCAACAGTTTAAAAAAGTTGCAGCTTTACCCAATACTGCTCTTCTTACCTGAATATCAGCAAGGCTCTCTCGGGCTCTCTCACTAGCAGTAGCACTAATTCCTGTACTGCAGCACTAGCAACTCCTCCTCCACCATGATGACTAACTCTTCTTTAGTCTCACCTACTGCTAGAAGATCATTTTGCACGCCATCTGCAAAGTGCTAATTAAACACGCCATTGTTTTTTGGCAGGGTAAGGTATTTCAGAATGATATCTGTAAGCCGTCTGCCAGCTATCTTACATTCTTTACATCACCAACAAGAGATCATATACTTTTTTTTCCTTAGGTAAGAATCTGCAATATGCAGAAACTGTTAAATGAGAATAACTTTCTAAAACTGGTGTCTTAGCATATAACTGAAGTAAAGTGAACTCCAAATGAATTGTTTTGATTTGTTTAAAAATGTCACATTTTAAGTCATGGTTTTGATATTGCATGCAGGTATTAGGCAAGAATTTCAACAGGTGCTATCTGCTTTATTTTCTATATATTTTATGTGATTTTCAAGTACAAACAGCAAGGACTCCCTTTGATAAAAATTAAGTACCATTAACAATTACATTATGCAAACAGCTTATTTTATGTTCCCCTAATTGAAATCTTTCTATTTTGTACTTACCTAATATAGTAAAGTTTTGTTGGTTTGGGGGTTTTGTGGTTTTGAGGGTTTTATTGTCTCTATAAATCATTATTATTTACATAAAGAGTACTGCCACAATATTTTACTGTTCTAACCGGAGATTAGCAGGTTGCAAGCTACTGTACAGCTGCAAAACAAAAAAAGGAGTTTCTCACACAAAGAGGGTAAAATTGTGTTTAAGAAATTTAAACACATCCAGACACAGAGGAGACTTTTTTGAACACTTTTCAGGAGATAATAAAGATGACGGGCAAATGTCTACTAAAAAGTTCTTGGTATGTAGCTTCTCCAGAATCATCCATGTAAACTCTGTCCTCATGCATAACACCTGTCAGGATATCTGAACAAATATGTACAGAAACAGAAATTACAAGAAAACTTTCATGAAACCAGATTCAACTCAGTGAGGGGAAGAAAAAAGACAGGGGAAAAAAAAAAAAAAGAAAAAACCCCAAGCCATCCAACCTTCAACCACACAATCCAATGGGATATCTTCTACTCCCTCCTTAGGAACCTGAGCTTTTACCTTCACCACTCTCACACCACCTGATGGAGTTCTTCTACTGTCAAAGTTTGTATTTCCATTGCCAGAGAACAGGTTGGCTACTTGATAGCACAACAACAAACCTGATGTAGCATGTGGTAAGAAAAACAGTTATAGGCATCATTTTAACATAGCTGGGTGAGGTCAACTGCAGTTGAGAAAACAATACATTAATTTCATCTATGTCACAGTAAGGATCACCTGATTCCAGCTGGGATTTTGCCACAAAACAGCCATCTGGAATTGCTTATCCCACTATAAAAGCACACCATTGTGGAGAAATGTATATATTATCATTGCACACACATAGAGCTCATAGAGGCCTTTGCTGAGACAAATGACATCCAAGAGAGTCAGAAAACATTCTGGCCAGATGGAGGAATTGTGGATAGAGAATAGCTTGGGGTACACTCATACATCTCATCAAAAGGGCAAGAAATTACGTGGGAGAGGAGAGGACCACTCATATTCTGGAGTGGAAATGCTGGAGAGCAACGTGTGGCTCTGTGGGGGAGAAGAGGTAGAAGGAAAAGGGATTAAGTAAATAGAATTTCCTATGTTGCCCCAACCAGCCGCATGTGGAGTCAAGCAGAAATTACCATGTGTTTATTAAGCAACATGGATATTAGTTAATCAAGGCTTAACGAGATAAAAAAACATCAGCAGAGCTCATCAGCTGGATACCACTGCTTTCCACTAATGCACACAGTGTTTTAAGACTGACATCTCATTAGAACTAACACTGCTCACTTCCCAGTCCATTATCACAAAGTCTAAATCACACAAAGAACACAAACATTCAGAGCTGGAATATCACATTGTGTTGTTTCTCTTTCAGAATATATTTTTCAAGGCATCCGACAAGCATCTCAGTCTGACTTTCCACTAATTCATGTTCTATCCCCATCCCAGGTTGCCTCTCAATGCCAATTCTATTGAGTCTAACAACAACAGAGCTGAGCCAGAAACAGCCTGTTGAATCCATGACATCCAGAAATAGGAATATTTAGGAGTGTGGACACCAAATCAAGTGGCCAATGCGAAAACATCATCCAGGTGAGCAAGGCCTTTCTCACATAGAGCACAACCCTATGGTTATTGTGCAAATGTTATGCAGATTCAGTACCCCACAAGAATTTCTCTACTACATCAGTTACAGAACACTCTCAGCTGCTTTTTTCCCCCTCTCCACTTATTTTGTTTTAAAATAAACACTCCTATGCTTTGTACACAAAGTCTTACTTGCCAGTTACATTGTGGGTTTTCACATGTGACACAAAGCATTGCCTCAATGAGTTCCTTAGTATTGTTATCTTGTTATTGCAAGCCTGTATTTCACCATGCAGTCTCTAGCTGTCATTAAATTTAAAGAGAGAAACAAGCCCCACTTTAACTGTCTGTCCCTTGGAAGGAGAAACTTGAGAAGATAATGAATGAAGAAACCTTTAAAGCTTTGAAAAGGCATGTACCACCATAAATCTTTTACTGCCTCCCCTCTTGTATATGTGCCTTATTTCTTCATTTGCAAAGGTCACCTCTCTTAGAAGCTGAGACATCGAAACAAAGGTAATAACTGGAACAGAACAGAGAGGTCGTAAATCCCACTTCGATTTTGATTCTTCCCCACACTACAGAGTTGAAAGCTTTTAAGAGACTACTCTTCTGCGACCACTGAAGCCCACCCTCCTGAATATGCTTCTGGATTCTTGGAATTTGGACTGGGAACTAAGCCACCTGATGGGAACTTTCCTATTTCTCCCTCTCCCTCTCTTTCCCTCTCTCCACCCTGCGTTTACTGTTAATTAAAATCTGTACTATTGTCTTTGGCCAAATGGGGTTGTTTGCACCTTAATTCAGGTAGAGGCATCTCTAATAATCGGATTTTAACATACATTACTGCTACACTTTTTACATTTATAACCTGACAGTCCTCGTGCTCTCTCATGCTGTCTATTTATTATATAAATAATATAGAAAATCAGTGTATAATATATAAACAATATACGAAATCACTGTATGACTGTTCTAAATGAATTAAGGTTTTTCCAGATGTTATTGTTCTTGCTGCCACAAAAGCCTCTCCTCTCCTCCATGGTAATTCAGCATCACAGAGCTCTTCCCCAACACAAGCGGAGAAAAAGAAAAGAAGAAAAAGAAAAAGAAAGAGAAAGAGAAAGAGAAAGAGAAAGAGAAAGAGAAAGAGAAAGAGGAAAAGAAAGAGGAAAAGAAAAAGAAAAAGAAAAAGAAAAAGAAAAAGAAAAAGAAAAAGAAAAAGAAAAAGAAAAAGAAAAAGAAAAAGAAAAAGAAAAAGAAAAAGAAAAAGAAAAAGAAAAAGAAAAAGAAAAAAGAAGAGCTTTGTGTATACATCCACCATCTTTCATACATGCAAATAACCAGCAGATGAGTATTTATATTTAGGATTAGAGCTCTGAGTAGACAAACAGCGGATAAATGTGTGCCCTCAATATCTAGGTTACATCCTTTAGGAATTTAGCCTAATGTTCTCATTCNAAAAAAAAAAAAAAAAAAAAAAAAAAAAAAAAAAAAAAAAAAAAAAAAAAAAAAAAAAAAAAGAGAGATTTGAAGAAACAATTGGAAGATGAGAAATAAGCTTACTTTGAAATATGACAATAACGGTACACAAATGCTTGCCAAAAGCACATTAGTTAGATTCTTGAAAAGGTTAAAAGTTCAAGACATGTAATATAAGGTACAAGATATAATGAGATGTAACAAGTGAGAACCAAGAATAGCTGTGTTGTAAGTCAGAGGACCGTTCAAGCTTATTTACAAGTCAAAGGAAAAATAATCACCCTCACATTCCTATAAAAGCCCTTTCCAAAGCTCCCAGTAACTATGTTGATGCTTGCTGCTGCCAGGTTTAAAATACCTTGGCCTTCGTTTCACAGAAATGATTCACCTCCACTTGTGACCCTTCTCCCAGGTGGGCCACTGGAGAAGGCCCAGAGGTTTTCCCCTTCCCGTAAACCACAACTGGCCATCTTTTTAAGGACTGAACCAGCTCCACGACTGACATCACCGGGAACACCAAAATCTCAGAGATTTGGGGTTTTGTTTGGTTTGTTGGTTGGGTTTTGTAGTTTTGGTTTGGGGGCTTTCTTGGTGTTTTTAGTTTTGTCTGCACTTCTTTCTCAGTGATAAGTCCAGCAATTTTTGCCACTACAGACAGAACATCATAACGGATCATCTTATATCAGTAACTTCGAAACTGGAAGGCAGCAAAAAAACAGCTGACAAGAACTTGTAAAAGCAAAGCTCAAGGCCAAGAGCAGAATTTCAACCTGGGTCCTCGAGTGCTCTGTGCGCCTTGAAGTCTTAGATCACTAGAGCTGTCTCGCTGAAGGGCCTTCAGAGCACCCTGTATATTCTGCTACACAAAAGGAAAGTTTTCGGTGCTACTCGCAGTTCGAGCAAGAGGAATATCGTACACACACACCTTATACTGGCAAATAAACAGAGGTGAGAAATGGCTGCAGCACAGATGTGCTGGAGAGCAAACCCAGCTGAACAAATGAAAGAGAAACCAGAGTAGCCACGAATCAAGTGGACAAAAAGGAATCTGCCCATCTCCTTGTTATTCTGCAGGGCAGCTCAGTTTGTCCAGCTCCATCAGCCTTCTTGCTCCCTGTTCACCACAGGGGACTGGCAGCACACTATTCCCAATTTTTTCTTCTTTTTTTAAGAGAGTTCACATGAATAGGTACTTTCAAAATAGTCCCAAAATGATCAGGCCTGCCAACAAAGAAACCCGCTATGTGGAAAGCGACAAAAGGAGTGTCATACTGGTCAGCTGGGCTGCTCAGCACACCAGAAAAAGGATGGTATAAAGATTTTAATTAAGAAAACTCTTTTATTTACAATTCATTTGTGATTTGCCTGCTTTAAACTTTTGAGTAGCCCAATCAGGGTGATTAATCAATACCTCGAGAGTCTTGGGCCTACCAATTTCAGGAGCAAAATTCTCATTTAGTTTCACCAAACCTTTGTTTTCACTTCCCTGTGAAAGTGAAGACCTAGAAGAAGATCACATATTTTGCAAACCTCAGTGTTTGACAGAGTGTGAGAACAAACACTCTCACAGATTTCAAATGGTTTATGAAGATCTGCATTAAATGAAATAAATAATTCCGTTTCCATCAGTCCCAGTGCAAAACACTTCACAAACCCCGGTGAAGATACACAAACAGCACGTGCCTAGAAACAGTTAAATACATAGAACCCGGGCTAGGGCAAACTGACTTTCCCTCTGACTTTCACTGTTGCACCATTGAATGTGAGAAGTATTTTACTGGCATTCACCCTTCTCCTGCCATGCTGTGTGTGAGCCTCAGCTGATGCACGTGGCTGGGGTCGTGTCTAGAACAGTGCCACAGACAGAAGAGACGCCGTCTCGCACTCCCTGGCTCCAGTGGCTGTGCTGGCTCCCACCATCAGAGCCTGACAGCTTGACATTTCCCAACAGCCTGATGGATGAAAAGCACAATTCCTGCTCTTCTCCCTGCAGGAACGACAGGGAGCTTATGAGATAAAGCCGACAAGTTCAAAGGATGCAGATCAGAATTTGAACAGTGTTTTCTGCAGCTCTAATGTTCTTTATTTTTTTACTAGGGGCTTTCACAGCCCAGGAATGGTGCAGCCTTTCTTGCCCTAGTTAATAGTTTTCTTCCATTCCTTATTCCCAGCCCTTAGCACAGCAGGGATCTCAGTGGCTGTGTCGGAAAGGGAGACCATATCCTTCTTTTTACGGGTGTATCTCAGTTGCTGCCTAGAGCACCCAAACACCAGCTAGCTGCAGGCTCGGTCATGGAGAACACACTGCTGCCCATATCCCCACTGGCACTGGGGGGACCAAACCCAGTGGAATTTTTGTGGGTCACAGGTAAAGGAAGAGGTGCAACAGAATTGGTTCTCCTAGTCCAGGCAATCATCTTTAATGCTACTGCTATTTACAGATGTGATCATTTGAATCTACATAATCTGTGACCTTATTCTCTAGTCTGAATACGACAAGGAAATTGCTGGAAAAAGTATATCCACCACTATTTCTTTGGCTATTTTAAGTCCTTTTTCAGCCCCTCTTGAGTCCTTTTGTTTGGTTCTCAGAAAATGTTTGAGTGACCTTGTTTTTCTGACCAAGGGCTTTGGATAAATTTTAAAAACCCAAGACAGTGTTCTTGGCAACCAAGCTTCAGCTTCACCCACACAATTATTTGAGCCAGAGTGCTTATATGTTTGTCTAATCAAGGAGCAGGAAAAGCATTACAAAATGCTTCTGATCGATAGTTTGTAGGCACAGAGCTCACAGGCACAGAGCTCAAACACTGAATATTCACCAACAATCAAGACAGCAAACATTTAAAACCATTTGCTGAAAAAAAAATCAAAAACCTGAGTAAACTAAGCCTGCTGACAAATTTACTGCTAATGCTAAAAGGAAAATTCTTCTAAGTGCTTTTCTTTGCAAAGTATTTATTCCTTTCCAACTATGTATTTAAGTTGCTTAAATCTTGTTGTAAATAAGAGGAATGTCCTGGATTTAATATTTCTTTCCAGGTCACGGAAAAAATCCCAGTTACAAAACAATAATTGATACATAGGACTTAAAAGAGGGGGCATTTAGGAGAACTTTGACATTTGACATCACTCTTTTAAACCAGCCGCTAATGGCAGGAATCAACAGATCTGTGCTATTCCTGCAAGCACAGCAGTGGGCATGAGAAGGAATGCTACACGGTTGTATTTGTATATTTTCTTATTCAAGCAAGATGTCTCCTCAGAATTTTAACCCAGGAGGTTTACTTTGCAAACAATATGTTAAGCACAATTTATTTTTACTCTATTTCTCAAAAAAAAAAAACCCAAAAACATAGTCAGGAGTCATATGTGGATAATGTAACACTACATTTCACTTGCAACACTTAAAATGTGGGTATGAAGAATATCAAAGAGACAGTCAGCTTGCAAGTAAACAAATTATTCATTTTGTTCCGTGTGTTTCAAAGGAAAGTACCCACATTTACACTTCAGCACTCCAATCCCTCAGGACATAAATGTGATTGAGCAATACCTGGGATATTGTTCAGCTCCGTACATGCCTCAGTGCTTCCCTGGTTTGCTGAGCCATCCTGTGGCGCACTGTTCACACTCTGCACTGCTATGACTCCATCCAGGTGACAATCTCGAAGCATTTTTGAAATACGAATGAATTAATTCTCACCCACTGAAGCAAGGAGAGATCCAGTGAGTTCCTCAGGGAAACAAAACCCAGCCTTGATTCAAGCCTCAGGCTGCAGTCTGGCACTTCAGTAGTCTTGTAGTCATGGCAAAGTCCAAAAGTTCACGCTAAATTATCAACAAGATTCTGCTTTACAGCACATCTTGCTCAGGTGACGCAAATAAATGAGATTTGTAGCTGCAGAAATGAACCCATTCATAAATCATACAACTGGGCCAAAAGTCAGATCTCTCTCTTCCTCCTAGACATCACACCGTATTTTCTGATGTCTGCAATTAGTTGGGAGAGCAGAAGGACCTGTCATCCCAAGCTAAATAACACAGCTAAAAATGAACGGTAAGCATCACCCTATTGTCACATCATTGCCCAGCTAATTCCAAAAAGGCTGGAACTGAATTGCAGTGAAAGAACAGCTTTGCTGTGAGAACAGCAAATGCCCTGATGAGATGTGACATACAAATCTAAGCCATCATTTCTTCTTCTAAGCTAAATGGACAGCTAGAAGACCTAAGGGTTAAAACAATTAACGCAGATCAAAACGCACAAGGCACGCCACCTTTCCAAGAAATCGTAGGCTTTCATCCCCTTCTCTCCAAAGAACTTTAAAAAGCATTTAAAGAAAAGAGCTAGAAAGAAGACAAGGCAGAACTTTTATTTCTCCATATACTTTTAAAAGTCCCACTTTGAGATGCTCCTGTAGGCAGAAGGAAAGAGCATCACTATGCCATGAAAACAGTATTGGCTGTCCGGACAATAACTAATGGGGCTATTGCAGGACTAGAGGAACTATCAGTTTTCAGACTGCTTTCATTTATCCGTTTGCTTTCAGCCATTTGTGACAAAGGCATGTTATTCAAACAATAAAATATGGAAAATACAGTGAAGGACATGCAGCTAAAGGGTCAGATTTACTGAGGGAGGCAATATTAACTTAACTGTTCTCACGCATCCACTGCTTCAGTACACAGCTCATTCTTCACAGCTGCACTGCAGCAAAAATACAGTAATTCACTTCTTATCTCTGAGCTCTGTATTCACTCTATTTTTATTTTTCTTTAAAGAAAATATTAATTTCTTATCAAGGAATGCCAATTTCTCTTAACTTGCAGGGATTATAGGGAGCGTATCTTCTCTACCTGGATGATAGACCAGAATATCAAAGTTTCTGGTTCACCTCTTAGCTGAAGTTGTTTTCAGCATTATGTTTAAAACCTTTAAGCCTCAAAGGTTGATAAAGCATTAACACACTGCTAAAGCAGGAGCTCTGGTGCTTGAGAACAGAACTGAAGTGAATAATGTTGTGGTAGAGACCATTTTGGAGATTTTAACAGAAACTGAGCACATCTACCTCATTACATATGGAAACCATCTCTTCCCACTTAGTTGTTTTTACATATTTCCACATATACAACATGTTTATGAGACAATGTGGGATGTGCTCCCAGGTCATAAAACAAATACAACTAATAATTATAATATGTACAAACTGAGGATATGACCTCTGTTTTCAGTGAAGTGACTCAAGTCTCTCCAAATGAAAGAACACCAGGTCTGAGAGGATACTTTGCTTAGCAGCAGGAAGACAATTAGAACAGTTACAAAACATCAGATTATCCAACTGTTTCTGATCTCATAACACCACTTTTTGCCCACTTTTTCCTTCTTAAAAGACAAAGCATGTCTTGTTATCATGTACAGCTCTTTCATTACATCTCCAATAGTTTCCAGTTTCACCCAGGGGGATACAAAAGGTGCAGTGTGTAGCAGCATGTATTGAGCCCTGAAAGCATGGAATGAGATGGCCTGAAGAGCATCACCCAAAGCAGGAAGGGCTGAGGCAGCACAGATCCATCTCACTGCCCCAGCCATATCAACAACATTGTTCTTTTAAGCTGCTGCACACTGCACAACTTTATAATGAGATTCTGATTTCATTCTATTAGTGTTTGTTTGAAATATCTTCACTGTGACCAAGGAAATTAATTCATATTTAACAATGTCAGTCTCCACCGTTACTTGTGGCATGGTCGTACCAATTCCCTGTCATGACTGAGCCCTGTGCCACCAAAGAGCAAGATCAACAAAAATGTTTGCTAGAATAATTAAGAAATGTGCTTCGAGCTGTAAAGCAAGATTTGGCCTTTTAGACTTTCTCTTTTCTGAAAATAGATGATCAGGTTTTCGCTGGCTTTTATGCCAGGGTTATTCTGAACCCCAGTAATGGCACCTTAGCACTGTGTTCCTCCAACTAGATTCAGTACTAAAGACACAAATATTTACGTAAGACAAAAGGTGACAAAGGGACAAAGAGAAGAAGCACAACACTCGCTCTTGAAGTGCCAGCTTGTGCCAAGCAGATTGTGCCAGATGCAGAGATCAATTATTCTACAATATTGCCAACTGTCTGCAGCATTTATTCAGGATATTCAGTGGCAGTGGGTGGAGGCCAAGGGAAAAGAAAAGCAGCTTATGTACTAACTGGGCTATTTGATGTTTTTCAGGACGGCAATCGCCTCTCACTCTAACGAGCAGAACAAATGTTAATGGGCCCCGGTTCATTGCAGCCAGGAGAAAAGGTCAGGCTGAACAGAGAGCTACAGAACTCCCTGTAAACCAAGCATCTATTTAATCAGCACAATGAGGCCAAGAGCATTATCCACAGGCAATCATATTGTTTCTCAAATATACTCTGACATGTTAAAACAATAGTCCAACACAATGAGAGGCTCTTTGTGCTACTGTGGGACACTTCGAAGCTGTGACTGTCAATTTTGTGGATTTGTGTCAAACGTGCAGTGCAATAGAAGATGTGAGTGATACCCCCTTCAAGTCTTCCCATTAAATGAACCTCTGTGACAAAGTACTTCAACAAAGTCATGCTGAAATATTTGGGCAACAATGCCACACAATTGTGCTGAAGATCTCATGTAAATGACATGATTGAAAATGGCACCAGGCAAAGCAGAACAAAAGGGTTTCTCCAGCAGGTCTTCACTATTATTTCACAGGAAAAAAAAATAGAACACATCAGCTCAAAGAACAACTAAATGAAGAGAAATCTTAAACATGTTCTCCATAATTTTTATATCACTTTCCTTTTCTGAGCTTAGGGGCAGCAAATACTTACAAACACATTTATCTTATGCATAAGTATGGGGCTCATTTCATTAGTAGCAGAGACTGGCATTCACATATATTTCTACAATGAGATGTGAAAAATATATTTAGACTAGTAAATTGATCTAATAAATACAATAAGAGCATGTCAATATAATTCTTAATAACTTCTGACTAATTTTGCTTAAAAAGTATAAATATGCCAATGTACTCTCATCCAAAAGGCAGACATTCAATCTTAACCTGGGCATTATTTACAACCACAGTGACACAAGCAGATCAAAGCAAATGTTGCTCAATGTGTGCTACAGCCATAGAAGTGTGAAAACAGGGCAGAATCTGCCACTGATTGAGCCAAGGAAATTATACTGGGAAAATCAGATAGCATTCCATATTTCAGATTATGGTTTCCTCCACTATCCCCTGTTTTTTCTTTACAGCCTGCTGTATTCATTATTTAAGAGCCCAAAGTGTTCTTTCTCTTTGTCTCTGAACACTGCCCCAGTGCAGTGTGTTTGTGCTCACTTTCCAATTAGAATTTAGCTGAAGACAACGGATCAGCTGGAGACAGTCAGGAGAGGTGCAGGTCCTGCTGGAAACACTGGCCCCTGCAGATGACCTATCAGAACTCCAGCATCATGTTTCCATGCCAGCTAAAAAAACATGGAGAGGTACTGAAGAAACTGTTGTTGGGAAGAAAAAGTATCAGGAATTTTACTTCGTCTGCCTTCTGGAAGGATCATTTCAAGCACAATGAAAATTTACAAGCAAATGTGGTGTGAGGCATTTAGGGACATGGCTTAGTGGTCAGTGCTGGGTTAATGGTTGGTCTCAATGATCTCAGAAGTCTTTTCCACCCTAAGCGAGTCTATGATTCAGAAAAGCAAAAAGGACGTTTTCACCTGCCGGACAGTCCCACTTTCCAGAGCTCTAGGTTTAGGCATTCCAGGCATATCTGCTTCCACACAAGTCTGTTCCCAGAGTCTGCCATACCCAAGTCAGGACCTAGCCTGTCCCAGATCTAAACCGCTCAAGTTGACCCTTTGGGTCTCTTGACCCTGGATTTCAAACCCCTGCTGCCCAGGTGACAGTGTGACAGCAGGGTGCCCTCTACCTTAGAACATGCTGGCCTCAGGCCAATCCCTTTCTACTCTCTTCATTTTGTGGTTACCACAAGCCACTCCTCTGAGTCTCCTCTGCTTCCTTTCCAGGCGTGTTTGGCTCTGATCACATTAAAGGATTACCCAGACAACAGAAGCAGAGCTGAAATAGGAGGCTGCAATGTGATGGGCAAATGGGTATCTACCTCAAATCTTCAAAACTGATCCTCTCCAGCATCCAGCACAAGATGGACCACATCCCCCTTGGTTCAGCTGAGATTTGCTGAATAGTCTGATCCCTGGAGCAGCTTTTTCTAAAGTCTCACAGCTCCTCTGGCCCCACAAGTCTCCCTGCCCACAGGGCTGGCTCTTATCCCTGTCTAAAAATCCTTATTCCCTTATTGTTTACATCAGTGAATGAGGGGCCTTGACTATCTCACATCTCTGGAGCCTGCCTGGTGAGTTCCATCCTGGTCTGAGCTTGAGGTGCATTTACGTGTCCAGGCAACGCAAGCAAGGCAAAATGTATTCTGAGAGAGAAACAGAAGTCTTACAACATGTCTTTGTAGGAATTGGAGTTACACGTGGTTTAAGACAATTTATGAGGCAGACACTCCAAAATGAGCTACCTCCCCTTGTAAGCTTAACCCCTCCCCTTTCACCCATAAGGAGAGATGAATGTGAAAAGACATAAGTGAAAAAACAACAGTTGACTAAAAAACAAAACAGCAGTTACCAAGATAACAGTAATAAGCACCAGACACAAAGATGCTGAATCCCATGGACTCTCCAGGAACAAAGAAAAGCAGATGGCAGAGAAAGCCCTGCTCAGCTCAACATTCCCCCTGGAAGAGAGAAACAGGAAGGTGAGAGAACTTCTGGCAGCACATGCAGGGAACTGACTCCATCCAGAGCAGCTCCAAACCTGCGGTGCCATTTTCTGTGAGAAAAGTGAGATTGGCTGGTGGCTCTGTCACCTATGGTGACATATCTCATACCATAAGATACAAATGGTGGTGATTTGTCCCTGAAGTTTGTACCTACTATCTCCTGGCTTCACTAATGATCTCTGTCTCTTTAAGCCTCTGTTTAATTACATCATTCCCTGTTCATATCATACTTGTCATTAATGCCTTTACAGTTTAATGCAGCACGACAAATGAATGCAGAGCATTTCATGGAGTTGCAACTACAGTAATGCTTCATTTGGTATTCCGATCAAATGGAAATAGAACCAGCAGGCAGAAATGTGCTAGAAATGTGAACAGGCTTAGGGAAAAAATGTGGTGTTTACAAGTTGCACGCTGCTTCAAGTGTTCCACATTTCTGTGCACATCTGAGTTTTGATAGCAGGTCAGCTCACAAGTGAATTAATTCCACAAAAAAAAAATCTTCAGATTTTGCTGATTGCTTACTTTTAGGACAACCCCTTTTACCCATCCAGGCTGAGAGATGAAAGGGTTGAAAGCAGACCTACCAAGATGGACTTGAGGGGAATGGTGGATAAAAAGCTGGATATGATCCATCAATGTGCATCCACAGACCAGAAAAAAAACTGCATCCTGGGCTGCACAAAAGGAGGTGTGGCCAGCAGGGTGAGGGAGGTGGTTCTGCCTCTCTGCTTTGGTTTGGTGAAACCCTGCTGTGTTCAGTTCTGGGGACCTCAGCACAGGAAACATAGCGACCTGCTCAAGCAGGTCCAGAGGAGGGACACAGAAATGATCAGGGGGATGGAACACCTCTCCTGGGAAGAAAGGCTGAGAGAGTTGGGGTTGTTCACCCTGGAGACGAGGAGGCTTTATGGACACCTTATTGAGGTATTTCAGTACTTAAAGAGGTCTTACAAGATGGTGACGGACATTTTAATAGGGCCTACAGCAACAGGACAAGGGGTAGTAGTTTTAAACTAAAAGAGGAGATTCAGAATAGATACAAAGACGAAATACTGCATGAATAGGGTGGTCAAACACTGGAACAGGCTGCCCACAGAGGCTGTAGATGCCCCATGTTTCCATTCAAGGTCAGGTTGGGTGGGACTCTGAGCAACCTGATCTAGTTGATGGTGCCCCTGCTCATTGCAGGGGAGTAGGACCAGATGGTCTTTAATGATCCCATTCAAACCAAACCATTCCATGGTCTTTGGTTTTCACTTCCCGTTCTGCATTGAATCCACAAGTCCATTAATGCTCTCACTTTATCTTTCCAGTGCTGCTAAAATCCCTCCTTTCCCTCTGCTAATGAGCTCAGTAACACACTGGAATGTTCCTTACCTTCAATCTCAAAATATCCCATTATCCAAAACTCTCTCTCATATACCCCTCTCCTATGTTTCCAAAATACTACTCCAGAATCAGCTTCCCAAAGCATCAACGCTCACATACGTTCTCCCCTAACAAAAATGAATCTCCAAAAAAAGGAGATATAAACCCCAGAAGGTGGCTTTGTTCTGTCTTCCACTGTCTAAGAATAATCTTCATTATGCCATGAGCAACTTGTTAGACAACTGAGTGACAGAATCATTGAAAGACTACATTTAAAAATTAGCTGAAGGTGTTATGAAGCTGAATAAAATATCATTTGCACACAATTTCAGAATTATAGAAGATTTATTTTGGCAGTGCTTAATATAACCACCTTGCAACTGGATACTGGATGAATGCAAGTTCTAATACAGAAGTAATTTTTTTTAAGATATTATTTAGGAAATTACAGTATAACGCACAAGAGCAACACTGACATTTTCATATAATCTTTGAAGCACTGTGGGACAGTCTACCCCAAAAAGAGTCACATAAAGACCTTTTGAATAACCTAGCATTGAGCTTTAGAGACATTCATATTGCAAATAACCTATCAGCCAGGACTCCCCCCACTTCTTTGTCTTAAGTGGTCAGTGAAAACACACAGAGAAAATAAAAGCAAACAACTGCATTAAAATAACAGCTAAAAAACCCTTTCCAGGTATAAAACCCCCTGAAAATGTATGGGACTACTGAAAACATTTGATATTTGCCCCCTTATGCCTAAGTAACAAATACTAAGCATGAAGATAAATGTCACAAGCAGGTTAGTTTCTGACAAGAAAATATTTTTGAAGTTTTTTTTATAAGATTCTCATTTAACTATGAATTACAGCCAGCTTGTATAGCTCATAGCCTTCTCTTAGCACTTTTTCAATACATCTAAGAATGAAGATCCCACAGCCTCTCCAAACAGGTTATTCCACCCTCACATGTCAGGGGGTGTTTGACATATTCATGGTTAAAGAAATAACAAAAAAAAAAACCTCACTGAAAAAGAATTTCCAGATTAGGTATTTGTAGATGGTAATAAGATCTGCCCTTTGTCTCCTCCAGTCTGGACAAACCAATATCTTCAGTTGGCCTTCAGTATAACACCAGCAAGGTAGAAGATGCAGAATAACATCCTCCCAAAACTCGTCTCCAAGAAATACCTGTTTCAAATCCTTCCACAGGTACTGGCCATTAATTACAGCATAAATACTTAGTTTATCATTTAATAAATATTATGTTCATGACCTCAATAGCTTCCTGTGTCTGAAAGTTCTACTGTTAAATCAAAAGTTGTAGTGAAAAATATTTTATCAGTTCCACATTTCCCTTTTCAATATAATCATGTTTATTTCAATCTGCTAGTTTCAATTCGATTCTTCAACTGAAATCAAACACAACATAATAAAAGAATTAGGTATAAAACTATTCAAGACAGTCCCTCTAATTTTGTGTATTGTCCTTTCTTTGGATATGGATCTTAATTCCCTTACCCTAGGGATTCCTTTTCCTAGTGAAATGCTAGAGAGGAACCACCAGCTACTACCACATGGCCACTTTGCCATATTTTTTGCATTGTCTATAAAGTAATCCATTAGGGATACATCCTTGTACTCCTGCAGGTGCTCTTTACTCTTTGATATTAATTTACAGGGAGGAATTATTTCCCTTCCTTCCTGCAGTTTAATAAGGATTAGCCAGTGCAGTTACTACAGAAATAAGCCAAAAGAAAGTATTTCAAAAAGTACCAAACTGTTTTGACAACATGCATGCTCAGCTCTGGAGCTGATGAGTCTTCTCACGGCTGCTGAACCCATGAACTTTGATTTTCTCTCCCTAGAGGTTATTATAGATTTCCATTGGTTTGTGCATTGAGGAAATCAAGACTGTATTTTCCATTGATTCCAGCCCTGCAGACATCAATAATCCTAAAAAAGGGCATTTTAAAAGATCCTTTGTGTGCTTTGTAGCTGTTCACCTATTTTTATCCATTAATTATAAAATACCATGCAATTCAGGGGGATTAAAAACTCAGTTTAAAGGAACTGTTGGAAGGGAAACTAAGCCTTCTGCAGTCAAAGAGCTGGAAAATATTGAAGTCCCCCAGGACAGCTCATGATGTCCATCTGAGAACCTTTGCACTACTTCACTACAAGAAAACCTACCTCAGTCCCCACAGTCCCCATAACCTCCCAGAGTTCTAGCAGGTCCTTTCTCTTGAAATATCATCCTGACTTCCTATATTTCTCTTTAATCCAACAGAAGTTTCTCTAAGAAGGAGGAAGAAGTCAGCATTTCAGTCAGATTAGAGTGCAGGAAGTGAAGCTTTCGGTGAGAGAACAAAATACTCCATGGATGCTTCTTAATCAACATTCATTCCTGTGCTATGAAAGGATCATACCATAATAGACAGTCCAGAAAATCCATAAACAATGATTTTTTTTAGTTCTTAACGGTTTCTCATTCTGCTTTCCCACTAAGACCTGCCTGTCAGTATCATGTAACCCCACCATTCAGGTGCACCCAGAAATTTTTGGCTTTACTCTTATTGAAGAAAAGGTTTAAAAAAATTATGTTCTTTGCTTTTCTCCTGGCAGGAAAATCCCCACTCTGGTCAGCTCTAACTCCAAGTATACCATGGACATTTATGAAGTGTAAAATAACCTGTAAATGCAATTTAATCTAATTTAATAGTTTACCAGAAATTTGACTTCTACCATTGTACACCTTAGGTAGTTCAGATTTATTCAGAGACTCAGGACTCTTACCAGACACAGGAATAAAAGTTAAACTGGTGTCTTGAGGCCAGGGGCTCATTTTGAATAGATTTTTGAATTGTCCCTCAACATTTTGTCAAGCACACAAAACCAAAATGCAGTTACTCAGCACTGCTTCACAACCATTCCCTGCCAATGCTCAACCTGCTTGCCATAAATAGGATCTTTTTCTCTGTACCAAGAAAAATGAACAGACTATTCCCATGGGGATGTATGAGAAATAACTCAAAATTCAGTGGAAAGTTAATACACAGAAAAGATTCACACAAGCACGCTACAGATAAAAAATAGCAAGGAAATTGTGGTTAAGGGAATACCAGGAATACCAGCTTTCAAAAAATGTGGGAGAGGATCAGAACAGAGGATGCCACAAGAGCCAAGGCTAAAGAAAGTCAATGTGGCTTTTTGTTTGTACATTACTAAAAAAATGATCAGTAGATCTACAAAAGCAGGCCAGGGTTCTTCAGATGCTGTTTTAACCTATTCTCATGTTAAGGTATTACTTACGGTGATTCAGCTATCAGAGATTACTTGAGTAATTTGGCCCACTTATCCTTATTTTAGTAGAGTTGAATGTGTAGAAATTGATGTGAATGCTATGCTTAGGAGATCCTTTTCTTCCAAATCACATAGAAATACCCAGTGATACTTCTGGATTTTGTTTCTACTGGTATAAAAAATCAGCCTTTATATTTATGACACACATAGGATTACTGAGTATACCTTCATTTAAAAATAGGAGTTGCTAATAATATCACACAAAATCCTATTGTATCTGGAGATGCTTTCATGCTTTTCTGCAGTTTCTTGCAAGTTCACCAAGCGCTTCATGCTGCAAATGCCTCATTGTAATCACACCCAAATAATGTGGTTTTCACAGACTCGGTTAAAAAAAAAAAAAAAACAACAAAAAACCCCCACCTTATGTCATCATAATTTGGTAGCTTTTACTGTGGAAGCTTCTTGTGTTCCATGGAGATATTTCAATCCAGCTTTATTCTGTCTGGAGGCTCAACAATTTCAGGACAACTCTTTGGATGGTTTTATGCCATTACTTTCAAAGTAACTGAGTAGATCACACATGTACGAACATCTCAAAGATGCAGAGAAAATTTAGATGTTCAAACAAGTTCCAAAACAGATCAGTGCAGCTGAGGTGCTTCATTTTGTCAAGAGTAAAAGAAGGTTAAAAAAAATTAAAATATTAAAAATATTAAGATAACAGCATTTAAAATATTGGGGAAATATTAATATTAAAATATTAAATATTGAAATATTGAAACAGAATGGAGGAATGGACTGTGGGAAGAACAACTGGGTCAACAGGGCAAAAGTGTGGGTGGTGCAGGTGGGACAGAAAGCTACCACTAATATGAGTGATTCAGTGTGGGGGAAAAAACCAGTTTCATTCAGACTGCAAAAAAAGCTCATTGATAAGAGCTAAGCAGTCTTCCATCAAGCCCTCACTGACAGAAACACTGAAAATCTCAAGGCCATTTGGAGTTTTCTATCCATCATATTGAGCTTATCTTTCTCCCCCACTAATGTTTTTTAAATGCATTCTAAATAAATCTGTTGTCAGCCCGACAGTTTTTAACTACAGATTCGGTTTAACTTGTTCCCTATCACACAATTAAAACAAAATAGCAGCAGCAGCATGGACAGGAGCCCAGGAAAAAAAAAAAAAAGACATTTTTGTTCACTGTCTGCAGGGAAGGAAAGCATAAAATGTTGATGCTCTGCTGCCAGGCTCTGTAAACCAAATAACCAGATATATGAGACCATTGACATGGCCAAGAGAGATACTGGAGGGACGGAACTTCGCACATCACAAACTTCCATTTCTTTCTTTTGTTAGGCAATATTTCCTCTGTTCAGAACAGAAAATATAGTACAGACTCTACTCCTCTGAGTGACTGCACTCAAGGATTAAGGTCCGTAGATTTCTGTTGTAAATTTAAATGCGGTGGATCTGGCGGATTCCAGATGAAGTCTCCAGCTCCAGCCCGCGTGGAGACAACAGGCACTTGTGGAGAGACACTGACTGTTCCTGGTGTGCTCAGCTCCCACAGGTTCCAGCCCCTGACCATTTAGCTCTGAACTCAGCTTTTATCTTGATCTCTCCCCAGATAACATTTTACAGGAGTAAAATTCCAAGAGACAAGGAGAAGAAAAATTGCTCATCTCTACCCTTCTTTAGTCCCCACTCACCCTGATGAAAACAGGTTAAAAAGGGGGACTTTTGTTCTGCAGAGATCTTCCATTGAAATGAAACACAAAGTGTGGACCTATATTTTTCTATTGAAGGATTCACATTTGTTTTGAGGGATAATATGTAAAACATGCATTGATTTCCCCTTCAGATTTCAAGTACATCACATTTCTTTCAGCATAAACTGGGATAAACTGTGGAGTTACTCAGAGAACAAATCCTCCTGACCTCTCCATAGTTATTTTGCAGCAAAATTCTCCAGTTACATCTATCATACAACATAAAATGCTATTAAGAAGGTGTTAGAAAAATCCCAGCAGTAGTACAAAAATATGAGTAAACTTGTAACTCGTACACTGAAAATATTTGTATTTTTACAAGTAAGAAATTGGAAAAAAAATCTAAATGGTATCAAACTACAACTACAGCATATAAAATAACATTTTACAAGGCAAGCTAAGTGGCTTTCCAAAATTGTGCTATTTGTCACATATATGCGAACTAATAAAATACTCTGCATGCTTCTCCCCTCAGATTCATGGAATATTTTTATCAAGATTACAAATATGACAGGAATATTCTCTCTTCATTGAGAATCCTACTGAGAGCTGACTCATTCCATATTGTGCATTTATCTCTAAATCAGCAATATGAGGAAAAGAATAGACTTAAACATTACAAAGAAAACTCTGCATCCATCTTATCCAAGCCTTTCTCCCCAGCTTAATGAAGATAGCCCTCCTCATTAGAAAAATAAGAAACACATTTGACATCCTGATTTCTTTTCTAGGGCTCTGGTAAAACTAATGTAAATATTCTCCCATGCTTTCAATGGAATTGAATAGGTAACACCATTTAAAATAGGTATTTCTTTTTTAAAAGAAAGCAAACTCTAAAATCAAATGAGAGAGAAACTGCACCAAGGTATCCTTTAAGCAATTAAAGCAGAACCTTACAAACCTACAAGGCTGGGTTTGTAACATGGAATCCATGGTAATTTATCATAAGAAAGCACCTGAATGTGAATTTTTTAGGCTTTATAGACTGGGTCAGTGATTTTTATCAGTGAACCATCATGTATTATTCAATTACTGCTACTTTTCTTGACATCTGTAACAAGGACTTATTAACATTTAATTTGTCCAGAAATAGCTATTCATTGATGCTATTCAATGGCAATATTAGAAAGTCTCAACAGACAAATTATATACAAGAGGAAGAGGGAAATTATATCTCTTTCTATATAACTATATCACTATATAAATATCACTATAAATACATCACTACTACTGCTACCATCCTCAACAGAAGCTGGGCTCATCCTTTTGACCAACTGAGTCATGCAACAGCATCAATATAAATGTACAAATAGTCTGCCTATTAAATTTATCCATATAGAAAGTGAACAGTGTGACATTTCTGTGTAAAATATGCCCTTTTTTCACCTGTGAATGTACAAATATTTGGCTGCACTATTTATGTGCCATCAAAAGTTCTTAATGACAGTGAAAAAGGACCAGAAAGGCAAGGACTAGCAAGAAGGAAGCTCTTTCTACCTTGGTGTTACTCAGGAACGTAAGGCAAGTGGGACAAAGAACACCTATCTGAGTTTATATTCATTCAGGGTGTAATTACAAAAATAAAGACAATGGAAGTCAGTAAAATAACCCTAAAAATATTGTTTTAATTAGGCCCTCTTTTAGTAAGAATAAAATAGTAATGAACACTCAGAATGTCCTCATGGGACTCAGATTTACTTCTCATCTTCCAGACAGAGCCATTCCAAATTTATGCACAACGCTCCTTGAAGGATGCAAAAATTAAAACATTTGTTCCCTAAAAATGTCTCATTTGTAAACTCTTCCTTCCAGACATTCAGGATTAACATGAACATACTGAACCTTGCAAAGGAAAACATTCAAGAGGTTTCTTCCAGTCACTTGGGTCTTCACCATGGCATGGATCTGTCCCAAACCTAAAACATAAAAGTACCAGTTCAAGCAAGACAGAATTGAGTAAGACAGAATTATCTATAACACAAATACTCTGAGAGTGCTGTGCTGGGGTTGACACTGATCTGGAAATTGGAAAGAAAAGCCCAAATATTCTGACTTTTAAAGATGCCAGGAAAAGCCCTGGTTTCTGAGCAGAGTTTGAAAATCCACACAACATTGCACAGCAGTGCACTGATAAATCACTTCAGCTGGCACCAGCACTGCAAATAGGAGCTCCTCCTCCTTCTCCTCTTGAATGGAAACATGGGCTTTAAATAAAATAATTCCACTGCATAAAAAGCAGGCATATGTGAACAATTAATTTTGGCAATTAAGAAAACCCAGGTGGCTCATGTTTGTTGGTTTAAAAAACACCTTCTCATTTAGTGATATAAATCAAGAGTAATTGCATTAAAAATTAAGAAATCAAACCAGTACAGCAAGTGAAGCAGATCCACTTAGAGTTATGTGGAAAACAGAATTTCAATCCCAGGGGAATCTCTGACACTTCAACACTAAATTCAATGTCAAAAAAGGAGGCAAGTCAATATATGACACCTTGTGGAAAGTTTACTTTATTTTGCAATGCTGATTAAAAGAAACCATCTCCATTTGAAATGTTCAGCATTTTTAAAGCTGAAGAGTTTGAGGCAGAGTTCAGGGTTCAAATTAAATGATCCACTCTATGATTCCCTGAGGCGCCTGTTTTGAACTTTCCTGTTGAAAAATAGAGGTCCATTCACTAATCAGCATTTACTGAGAAAAACATGCAACTATCAAGAGCTCATATCTTCATCAGCAGGATCCTTGTATAAGTTTTAAGACCATGGGGCACAGATATAAATCTGTCCTGTTTACACCATGGGTAAAATGGTACTTGGTAGAATAAAAATCAGCCTAATATTTCATTATATATTTTTAATATTTTTTATCCCATCTTCTTAATCTTGTGCTCTGTAACTTCTCACAGAAAGCCTAGACCAGACAATAATACAAAATCTGTCATCTTGGACCATGCAGGAGTCATAAGCATCACACCCTTTGTCTTGTGACTTGTGTCTGCAAGGTTCTTGGCCACTTTCTGCTGATGGAGAAAGTTCTTGTAAGGTCAGAAAAGCTTCAGAAAGCTCAAATACTTGGAGACTGCCTTCGAGGCTGCTCTGCTATGCCATTGTGCAACCTGGGATCAGACTGCCAGGAGAAGTCCAATGAGAAGCCTTTCCCTGCATGCAGAGTTGTCACCCTTGCTCGCATCTTGATTCCTCTTGCAGAACAGCTCTGTCCTTTTCTCCCTGACTCTTGGTCTTTGACCTCTCAGGAATGTTGGTAGCTTCTTATGCCCTGTTTTATCCTCCCTAATTAACTTGGGATACCTGACAATGACATAACACACTCTGATAAGTGTGGTGATAAGACAGATCATCTCTGACAGAGTAGATATTTTGGGAGGAAGATTTTTTGAGCTGCTTAACTACACACGAAGAAGAAAAACAGAACCGTGGACAGAATTACACCAAGGAAAAGGGCCCCATGCTTGAGCAGTTAGTGAAGAACTGCAGCTTGTGGGAAGCACTCACATTGGAGATGTTCATGGAGCACTGTCTCCTGTGGTAGGGACACACACTGGAACAGGGAAAGGAGCCCTCTCCTTGAGGAGAAAGCAGCAGCAGAAACAGTGTGTTATAAACTGACTTTAACTCCCATTCCCCATCTCTCTGTACCAGTAAGGGGGAGGAAGTAGAGCCCAGGAAGGAGGGAGGGATGGGGGGAAGGTGTTTTTAGGGTTTGTTTTAATTCTCCTTATCCTGCTCTGATTGAGACTGGTAAGAAACTCAACTAATTTCCCCAAGTCAAATCTGTTTTGCCTATGAGACCAGCTGGTGAGGGATCTTTCCTTGCCCTATCTGAACCCATGAGCCCTTCATTATCTTTTCTCTCCCCTGCTCAGATGATGAGGGGAGGTATAGAGCAGTTTTGGTGGGCAACACACCCCAGGTGTACAATACATGGGTGTGAGGAAGAGTTTTGCCTGGTTGACTCCTACTCAGCAGCATTATGCACACCGTGCAAGCTGCTGATTATTTTCTAGGCCTGGTGGAAATACCGGCTAGAAAATCAAATAAAAGCAATCTCCTAATTACACAGGTTAATCTCTTCCTCCTGTTTACATAAAGAAAGGAGATGGCAATCAAGATATAGTCCTACTGCTGGAGGAAGCAAATGCTGGGGTTTCCAGTTCTCAGAGTAAAATCTGGGGTTGACAATTCTTGTGAAAAACAGATTTACCTTTGGTTTTCAACAAAGTGTGTATATATACAGCATGTGGGCCTGAAGACAAGCTTTTTTCCTGAACACTAATTTTCCTTGCAACCTCTGCTGTGTTTTCATCTGCTATTTGTGCATGCAGCCTGCTAACTCACATTATGGTCTGTAAATAATGCATATCTTTCTATTTATTTCCACTTAGCCTACTGAAATGGGTTTTCTTGAATAAGCAGCATCCATTTATGAAATGCTGCAATAAAATTTAACACATCTTCCTGATAACATTCTGCATCTAAAGAAAGTTGTGTAGGATGGAGCTTTATTCCAGGTAAATCAAGAATCACTTAGGCTGGAAATGATCTCTAAGATCATTGAGTCCAGCTGTTAACCCAGCACTGCCAAGTCCACCATTAAACCATGTCCCCGAGTGCCACATCTACGTGTGTTTTAAATACCACCAGGGATGGTGACTCAACTACTTCCCTGGACAGCCTGTCACAATGCTTGAAAACACTTCCCGTGAAGAAATATTTCCTAATATCCAATCAAAACCTCCCATGGCATAACCTGATGCCATTTTGCTTGTTACTTGGGAGAAGAGACCTACACCTGCCTTGCTACAAACTCCTTTCAGGCAGTTGCAGAGTGATAAGGTTCCGCAGAGCCTTTCAGGTCACTGTAGAGAGTGACAAAGTCCCCTCTGAGCCTCTTTTTTTCTAGGTTAAAGAAGCCCGGTACCCAGAGCCTCTTCTCATAAGACTTGTGCTCTGAGCAACTTAACATAAGATTGATAAAAGGAAGGGAGATTGGTAAATTGAGGGATCAGTTTTTAAATTTTTTAATCCCTTTAAATTGAGGGATCTTAGGCCATAACTGGCTAAATGGTCAGGGAAAGATGTCAAAGATTTCACATTTATTTCCTTTTTTTTCATACTAACCAGCTCTTCTACCTGCATGTAAAGATGTAAAAGCCTCAGTATTCAAACAGTGGGTGCAAACAGCTGACAGTCTAGTAGACTAAAGGACAGCAAGACTGCCTTATCATATCTCTTAGAGGTCTTTCTCTGGGCTAGTGAAATTCACTGCAACGAAATACACCTCTCAGAGCCTAACTAAATGCATCTCTCATGCATTTACAGAGGAGAAAAACTTGTTCAACTTTCAAGGAAAAAGACCCTAATTCATTTTTATATAGATTTCTCAAGTCTGTGGAAAAATGGCTGCGGGTAAAATTAGAGGACACTGAGAAGTTATAGTCACATCCCAACAGAAGCTGTAACAGTACAGGAATTATAGGGTAAAATGCAGCTGCTGCTCCCTGGATGGAATGCTGCTGGCGTGATCAAAGCCTGCTCCAGGATGGTTCCCCACGCACACAACCGGCAGCCACAGCCCCTGCTGAGGGAGATGGAACGGAGGGTGGAGCGGAGTGGAAACACCTCGGCCAAGTTCCGTTGAAGTCCTGGCAGGGAGGAGATCTCGATGGTTCTTTGCAGCTGATAAACTGCACAGGGCCTGTCAGCCACGGGAGATGGGAGGTGTCTCGTGGCTGAGCCAGGAACTGTGGCGACATCACCCTCCTCGGATGAAGTCGGTTTACTAAAACACGATTGTGTTAACGCACACCTCCCTGCCAAGGTCACCCACCCCGGGGTATGACCACCCCTCATGGGGCACGCGCTCTGGGCTTTATTGACTACACCTCCGAGAGCAAAGCAAGAGTTTTATACCAATCAGTAACAAAGGCATGTATGAATAAGAGTCACTCGAGCTCCACCTAAACATAAACAAATAGCATAAAAGTAAGCTGAGAACAGGAGTAAGTCAGGGAAGACTCCATCGTAACTACTGGGATCAGTCAACAGGTTGAACCCATCTTCCCCTGTGGGTAAGAAACCTACTCTGTGCACACTGGATACTGTTACTGGGAATTAGAGCTTCTCTGTGAATCACTCTGAATACGTTTGTGCAGTTAGATACTTTCACTGGCAGTCCTCGAACCTTAACCTTAATTTTCTGTCAATAAGGAGCGTTATTCCATGAACTGTCAGCGTGAGTCCTTCCCAGGAGCTGGCAGCCACCAGCAGCAGGAAACACAACCGAATAAAGTGAGTGACCTGCTGAGGGGCCATGAAGTGGGAAGACACATTGAGGGATCTCCCTTATGCTGTTGATGTGTGTCCCTGAATAAGTCAGTCGAACCACCCTCTGATCCAGCAGGATTGTTCAGTGAAGGATCCCTGTAATGGGACGCTGACAGAATGGTCGGGCACGAGGGTCCCAGTTTTCCTGGTGTGCTGGCAGACAAATCAAACACTAAGGGTCAAGGAAATCTCCCCTTTTCACATGAACCAGAGCTTTGAGCTCCTCCCCATAAGAGTGTCACTCTGTCTCAGAAGAAGGCTAGAGCTAGAATGGATTAAACTCTGCTTAAAAGTGCATTGCTGAGCAGCTTTACTCTAGGATATATTTCACTACAAAGCACTTCAGCAGGTGTTTGAATTCAACCCTTAAAATAATCAAGAGAGGCATTCATATGCTAAAAGAGAACCCTACAGTCAAGTGCCTTGCTGAATGAGAATCTTGGTGAAATTGGTAATTTCAAATTGGTTTAGAGTACTTTAAATTTATTCTACACAGTGCTGACAACCTCGCATACTCTTAAGACTATAACTACAGTGTATAAAAACAGTAAAACAGTCCCTGACCAAAGGTCTAACAGCCTAATTAAACAAAAGCAGGAAAAAAAACCAACAAAGAAAAGAGATATAGAGTGGGAAATTAAAGTGGAATAAAAACCAAGATTTGTGATTTTTAGGTTATCTATAAAACCATATTGTCTCCTCAGGCAAACTTTTTATCCTGACAGTTTCAGGGAAGGCACAACATACAGACAATGCTAATTTAGATTTCTCACAATCTCTTAAAGAATTCCTTGAAATCAGCTGGGTCCTGATGTTCCTCTGAGAAATGTAAGCCTTTGAAATAATTCTATTTCATCTCTACTTAAAAACAAACAAAAAATCAGTACAGCTCGACTTTATACTCTAGGCAAGAGTTTTGCAATTTTTTTGGAAAGAATTTTCAGCTAAAGGAGACGGATGAACCAAAAAGAAACCACATTAACCTGCAAGTTAAATACTTATCCTAATGCAGGATTTAGAATCTTGATTAAATATTTGAAAATAACGATTTCACATTGAAAATAAAAAATACAATATAGTAATAATAATAGAATATTTATAGAAATTGTGGAATAATTTTGATAAATACACTCTATCATCAAATACAAAGATTCTATCATGAAATACAAACTATGACCATTTGGAATATCCTGAAAAAGGAAATGACAACCTGCAAACTCCCTTTTTGGAAAATTTCAGAAACATCTTGCAATGCCCAACAAGTTTTTGGCAACAAAGAATGAGGCTGCTTACTTATAAAGTCAAGAAGAATGCTCTTTATGGGTTTCTTGATCCTCTAACCATATCTTTTGTAGAGGAAAATGAATTTGCGTGGGAGAAGCCCACTAGACAAAAGAAACGCTTTATCCAGTGAGTACTTCCTAGTTCCTGACAATGTCAGTCATTTAACTCTTCCCCGGAAAATGAATCCTGCCAAGTCATTCCAAGATCAACAGCATTCATCTCTATCTGGCAGTAAAAGATGGCTCTTCATTATTTACAGGGTTTAATAAGCACTGCAATGATAGCTCCCATCTCCTGGCCAAATTCCAGTTCAGGTAATTGCCTCCTTCCTCCCCAAATTCCCTTTGCAATTTCCTTAGGTCAGACACTCCTCAGTCTGCTCTACGCTGCCCATGCACTATCAAACACCAGAAGGGGTCACTTTCATTGAACGAATTACAGAGAGAGCTAAAATCTCCTGTTTTCTCAGGCTAGAATTCACAAAATGCATCACTGGCATCCATGAATCATTTTTCTCAATATTACTGGGTCACTCAGTATGTTTTAATTAATCCCAAATTATTTGAATGGATTCTTTAATGTGTGTCCAGGTGTTTTGTTGGCTTGCAGACTGAGGCCAGCCAGGATCGTGGTCAAAATGAAATGTGTTACACTTAAGTGTATTTCACTGAGATATCAGTGAGATTTATCATGAGCCCCAAAGCATGCACTTACTTCAAGCCTTCAAAAAAAAAAAAGACCAAATTGTGCATTTTTTTGTTCAGGAGTGAGGCAGTGAATAGGATGTGCCAAAATGTTCTGTTGTAAAGCATCCAATTCTTGCCATTTCTGGCTGGATGCTCTCATTTTACCAGGTATTTCCACCACCTCAGAGTTTTACATGCACAGCACTCAAGGTCAGGGCCAAAACCCCACTGGAACTCCCTCGAAATTAAAAAGTTCCGCTAAACATTCAACTCCATGTCACCTACTCTGCCTGTTGGGTAAATTCCAATACTTGCTCCCATGCACAATGATGTAAGGGAGACTCATACCTGGTAAAGCAGATCCTGTCCTTTACACTACACACCTTTACATTGAAACCACAAATTATCTTTCGTTCTCGCGTTGTTTACCGTCATTGTGGTCTTTTTTTTTATTAACCTGAGCATTTTGATAACAAAACATTAATAACAACTTTAAAATCATTTCAAGTGTGGTGCAGACACCAGAATAAGTTTCTGCTACCAGTAAAACAGAGGAAAAAACTACTTCGGTTGGTAGCAGAATATTCTAAGCTCCAACTTCACATTTAGTTTAGTCATGCACTTAATCCACAATGCACCATCATGAATTTTTGATTATTTCATTTCAGGGTTATCAATATGCAAGTCCTTTTCCTTTTAGGGTAAGTACTTCTTTTGTCACACTTTTATTAGTTTTTCAGTCCCTTTACAAGCTCCAGTGTTCAAGTTCTGTGCATACACCATCTCTGAGGGTGACAAGCAGGTTTCTGGAGAGTTGCAGAGGGGAATCCCAAAGAACATATGGCCATGAGAAAATACCATTTCCTTTTGATAATGAACAGACGCCTGCGACAGTCCCTCACTGAGTGGGACTGGCAGGCAGCTTGATTTCCCACAGAACTGATGGAGAATCAAAGCCAAAGCATGTCCACATGGACAAGATAATCCAGTCATCTCATCATTACATCAGCTGTGTGACACACTCCAAAAGCAGCTCCAGAAGCCATCACAGCAATTACCTCATTTGCCCACAGTTTCTGTGAAGAAATAAAATCCTGCTACTGGCAAATATCTTTCGTTGTCTGGTATCTGGGTGCTTTGATTTCTGTTCAAATACAAAGGAGCAGGACAGATGAAATAATTTCTGAACAAAATTGTTAAAACATGTCAGATGTAGCTTGCAGAAAACCAGATACAGGTTCCCAGAAAAGAGAGGAATAAAAGCAAGCACATTTCTCTAGAACCTCAAATGCATGTGTCAGGCCAAGAGCTCAGTTCTTCAGTACTTTATGCAAAAATGCTTGGAGAACGTGTTCCTTTTATACTATCAATCTGTTATGACACAAATCACATTTATTTCCTTCAGTAACAATGTTCAGTTCCACCAAAGACCTGAAGCTGCTCTGGAAGTGCCAGAGCTCCTCAAGTTCAGGGCTCCTCCTGAAACCAGGAAGATGCTCACCAGGTATTTTTCAAAGTAATAGCAGGAGGGAGCTATAAAACTCTTTTCAAAATGTGCCCATCTGAAATCATACTATAAATAATTTGGAAACAAAAATAAACAACAACAAACCCAACAACAACAGCAACAAAATCTTTCCATTAGAGAGGAAGACGGGCTTTGCATCCAAGGCAGTGACATTCAAATGGAGGTATCTGGACACAACTTTCAGCTCTGACAGCACTCTTGGAGTAATTTCTGGGAAAATCATGACCATCCCCCTCTTCTCACGAACAAGGATATCCAAAATCTTTGTTGTCATGTTACTTTAGGAAATAAACTCTTCATGTACAGAAACACATGCACACCTAACCTATTTTTCAAATAGTGAGATGAAAAATCATTCTGCAAATGTGTTGGATAAAAATAGTGCATGTATTTGAGAAGATTTCAAGGCTTTTCTGTACCACACCTAACAAGCCTTTTCATCATTAATACTTTTATCTATTATAAATACATATAAATAGCAGAAAAACTACCACAGATATTGAATGATAAACCAGCCAGACTAAAAAGCATTGATTTGCTCCAGCTGCATTGCTGTTATGGCGTTGTCTCTCATGGATTGCAGCAGGGATAAAATGCAAAAATAATCCCTAAAGGAAAATATTCAGTCTCCCCTATAAAAATAATATTTGTTTTAAACAGACCTTCAGCTGAGCACTTCGGATTTACAAGGGTAAAGAAATAGAATGTATATTCTAAAAGGTCTAACTCCAGAACAGAACAGTAGAATAAGGTGGAAGGAGTATCTGAAGGTTCAGAAGCTACCTAGGCACCAATGCACATCTTCTGCACATATTTATTTCTTCTTCTTCCCTCCTCTTTTTCTGAGTTTTATAATAAAGAATTGAACTATTCAGTTAAAGGTTCAATCAACTCTGTGCAATCTTCTTCAAAATACATATCCTGGCACAAAATTCAGTACTGCTGTCCCTGTGGATGGAAGAGGATGTTTTTGAAAAAAATAAACACGAAAAAAACTAAGTATTATTTTGTTAAACTATGCTCAATAATTATGCCATTAGCAATACAACATTAAGCCTCAGCCTTTACCTTATCATGTAAATAAAATAGTCCCTTCTATTATTTATTAATTATGTTCCAGAGTATAAAACCATGTAATACGAAAAAAAAATAGAATTAACTTCTCAGGAAAACCAGCCCTTGATCATTTTTATTGATGTCATTTGAAGTGACTGGTGCCCAAGATCTCTGGGAAAAAGAAAAGCCCTACCAGCCTCATGCAGCTGTCACTGAAATCAGCTGCAAATTAATGATGTATGACCTAAAGCTTCAAGTTCCAGTGGCATTTTTATACCAACATCTCCTTGGAAGGCAAGAAGAGATCAACTCCTAAAATATTAAAACATCCAACTCATTCTTTAAAACTGGAGGTTGTATGCAGACCACAATTTTAAGACTTTTTGATCCTTGTCCTGCATTACCAAAGAAGCACACCTGATTTACCTTAGCTACTCCCTGGATATCTTGTTATTCTCTTCTCTGTAGTCCCACTACCTGATCTCCTTTCTCAACAAATGATGTCTTCACTTTCTGTTCACACAGAGTTTCCATAATCCAGCCAATGTAAGTTCTCCTTTAGTGAAACATTTTGACTCACAATTTATTAATGTGGCATAAAGAGGGATGAACACCACATTCGAAGTCTGTTCTACGTTAAATTGTGGTGTTATAATCCTCCACAGTGAAGAAAACAACAGGATAATCTCCAAGCAGGTTGCTCTTAGTGCTTGAAACCACGCCAAGCATGAGGATTTTTACGGGTTTCCCTTTCATCTCAAAAGTCAGGCCAGCTTTTGGACATAAAAAGTTCTCTACACAGAAGGCAAGAGCCAAGCCTGAGACTGGTCTTGGAGCAGAGCTGATTATGCTCCTTAGAAAAGGGTTGGACATTTTGGCAGAAACCAATACATGGGAACTGCTGAATGGGCAGTTTCACTCCCTCCAAGAACCTGAGGGTTTCGTTTATAAAAATAGTTAAAA
Source organism: Melanocharis versteri (assembly GCA_013397845.1). Lineage (NCBI taxonomy): Eukaryota > Metazoa > Chordata > Aves > Passeriformes > Melanocharitidae > Melanocharis > Melanocharis versteri. Next base: position 377,594 of record VZTG01005428.1, on the reverse strand, counting down.
CTTGAAGTACTTACTCAAAGAACTGAATCAGCAAGATGCAGCATACCCACAGCCACTCGAAGGAGATCACAAACTACTTTGAGATAATATCTCCTATAAGTACTATTCCTATTGATTATGGCAGCACACAGTGAGAGCTTTATGAAGTGGAATTGAATTTGCCTTACAATATATACTGATTATATTGTGTAAATGCTGCTCCACTGCACCATTTCCTGTGGGATGCAGACAAATTCTTTTACTCTCCCAGGGGGTAATAAACATGATGAGGCTCAGAAGCCTGAATGCTTTGTATCTCTCCCTCTTTGCACACTCACTCTCTTGTCTGGCAGCCAATTAACTTGGTCCTTGGGAGAGAAGTTCTCACTTCACTCTGCAAAAATGGACATATAACGGCTCTAGTCTCTTTAATATACTGCAATGTGAAAAATACTTTAAGGCTACTGTTAGCTTTCTTTATTAACTGTTTTTATGACTTTTATGCTGTTTCCCATCTGACCATATTGCTACAGTGGCTGCACATTATGGAGTGCTCCTGTCAGCAAGGCTTGATGTGCACACCAAGGGCAAGGCTTTATTTAAATTCAGTGCACTGAGACTTTATATTAAAGGCACCTTCCTGAGGAGGTGCTCCTCAGAGTTACACAAGCTCGTCAGTGAGCACATGGGAAAAAACAAAGTATATGTTCCTTGGCCCAAGTGCCTGAGGCTCTGGGATACTCAGCTCTGAATTTGGAAATGAAGTCAGATAAGAAACACAAAATTCAAACACACACCAACTCCAGGATGCACAAACCTTTAGGATAACCAGCTATGTGGGCCTGGTTTGCTTGTTTAATTACATTTGCTTCATATGCAGACTGAGATCATGAAGAAAGAGAAAACAACACTTCCTCAAGAATAGTCAGAAATCAGATTACGCGTAAGAGCTTAGATAACTTGGGAAGAGATTTATAAGCAATTTGTTGTTTATCTGAAACCACCTTGTTCTAGAGGTGACAAAACACCACGAAAAAAGGAGAAATGGCAGTAAACGTGCAAAAATATCCTCATTATATTCTAAAAACTTCTGTTCTGGCCAAAGAGGCAACTTAAAAATTTGTCACAAAGGCCAATACAGTTTTTAGTGGAGTGGATTAGGCTGATTACAATGAGTTCATTGGATATTTGGGGAGCCTGCAGAGGCCATAGTGACTCCCTTCCTGTGAGACACCGCAGTGAGGAATGCAGAGCGGACAGCAAGAGGGAAGGACTGTGCTGCCCTTTGCGAGACAGGGTGGTTGGGCAAATGAAGGCAATTTATCACTCATACCCTGAGCACACACCTAGGACCTGAGCCATCCTTCACCTCTCATTGGTGCCTCCCATTCCTCACACAGCGGCTGGGCACTTCCCGGGAAGCTCCACACCCACACCAACTCCTTCCCGGGTTCCCCATCTCATATCTCACCCTGTCTCTTCTGCTCCTAAACATCTTTTGTTTCCTCTCTCTGCTGTTTCTTAGGTCATTAACCCCGCTGACTCCTGCCTACACTTCATCCCTCTCCATCATCAGCTCCTTCCCATGCTGCACAGCCCTTCATTACTGTATATTGCCTCGAAAGCAAACAAACACCTAGCAATCATTTTTGCTTCTACCTAAAGTTTAATTTCTCTTTTTGTATCTGATTTTAATAAGAGATGCACTTTTTTCTCCATGTTTGTGCTGGCTTGCTCTCATTTTTTTCCCTCTCCCACCTTTAAAAGTTCTTTGTCAGTATATTCAACCAGCTAAGTGGTACTTTCCTGTAACCTCCTTCACACCAAACCAGATATTTTAAACAGAGGGAAGCTGCAAAGTATCTGCTGACCAGTAGTCACAGACTCTAAAGTTATAATTATATTCTCTGCCTTTCAAAATGGCCTCTTGTGATCCCATTTTATCCCAAATACTCAAATAATTTTGGAGCCAACATTAATCTAGAAATCCATGCCACTGAAATTAATGCATTTCCAGATAATAGGAGCCTCCAATGTATCTCGAAGTTAAAGAAAGAGTACCCTAGAGTAATAAAACTCCAGGAACCACCCACAGCTAATTTATTTCAGATGTATGTATAAGGTTCAAATTTTATAATATCCCAGCAGAACAAGGCAATCTTAACCTCCACTGGATTATTATAATTTCCAAATTGGTTGCCCATCCTGCTTTATACCTTAGGGAGGTTTGTATCAAACGCATTGTTAGAACAGCCAAACTTCTGGAGTGGGATTTGCTTTGGTGGAAATGATTAAAAACGAGGAGAGCATTACAGCTGCAGTAATGTATGTTTAAATTATACAACTGACAGCTGCAACCTTAACTAAGGAACTGATTGAAACATTTGAGCAGATGCCTAAACTGCTCCTTTTGTGGTTTCTCCTCCCTCTGTGTGAAGGTGCACTGTTGTGGGTGCTTTCATCAGCCATTCTGAACCTATATAAGGATGTATTATTCTTTAAAGTACATAATGCTACTGATTTTATAATATATATATATTTTATACTGTGCATACTCAAACACTGCCTGAATCCTAATTAAATGTCCCGTGTTCTCCATCCATTAAAAAAAAAGAAAAATAAACAAAAAAAAACTTTGTATGATTTTTTTTTCTCCACGTTTACAGGTGCACACTACTAATCTTGAGAGTCTGCTTCCCTCTTTGTATCCTCTGTATCTCCAGGATCCTCTGCTGTCACCCAGGTTGACTCCTACGTGCAGGAAGTTACCAGCACCAGTATTTTAGTGCAAATATCTGAATTTCTATCACTCTCACAGCTGTTGTGGAAAGTAGCAACAGTCATGCAGCTACATTTCTTAGCACCTCTATAAATATATACACACAAACTCTTTTTCATAAGTCTCCAAGGCTTTCAGGATTCAGGAAATTTGATAAATTCATGCATTTGCCTTTCCGTTAAAGATTTCTGAAAGGGTGGTTGTTTTGGAAGACTGGGAGTTGCTTTTAATTAAACAAACCAATTTCATGGTTTCTTCTTCATATGAGCAGATGCAAAAAATGCTATTATATAAGGGTTCCCAACCCACTGGGCAATATTCTGGTGCCTATCTGTCCTCATCAGGACGAGGCACAATGCTGCAACCTTTGAAACACGGCTCTGGAATGGCATTTAAATCTCCCTAGGGACAAAGTCAAACCTCAGCTTCGCTGGGAATTGTGTTTGCTCTCAGAAAAAGCAGCACAACGTACCTGGGAAAGGAGGCAGAGCCTGCAGATCCCACTGTGAATGTGAAGGGAACTTCAGCTGGCACATTATCACCAGCTGAGAGCCTACTCCCATGTTTGTAGTTCAAATCTATTAAAGGCTATCTACACTGTAATTTGCCTCTGTTAAATTTTAAACTCCATAAGCTAAATTGCTGCAAATAAGTATGTGGAGCCTCTTATTTCCATTAAAGCCTGATTTTCAGTATAGCTCAATTCAATTAGGAACAGCCTTTCTTAACTAAGTCTGTCCACAGCAATTTAAATTTCTTTGCTTTAACCAGTGTAGCGAACAAGTGTAAGTTTCCACGCAGACAATTCCCACCTTAACTTTCTCATTATCACTGTTCAGAAAATAGCAATATATTTCTAAATGAGTACTTCATGTAGCCTTTTCTCAATTACACTTTACCAACGATTGCCTTTTCCATATTAAGAACTTGGATTTTATTATATATCCTTACTGAAATTTGAAAGATGCCTGTTCAATAATTCTTACACGCTCTGAAAGCAGGCAGATAAGCTTTCCACATGACCTGAACTGAAAAGACCAACTAATAACAAACTCTTTACCTTCACTTTTCCTGGTCACTTATGCCAGTCACAAAATGTTAGCAACATTTTATGCATGCATAATGTGGGTTTATATATGAAATGTAATTTTATATATATAATGTACAATAATATAGAAGCACGATGGGATGGTTTGGTTAGCATAAGGTGCCGAGAGATACAGAGGAATATTGAAAGGTTCTGCTTTCACCAGTATTTTATCCACTGTCCAAAAACTGTGAAAAAAATCTCAATAAAAAGAAATCAATACACTCCTCTCATGAAAGATGTGAGATCAGATGCTTGTTTTTTCTTTCTTAAGAAGCTCGGAAAAGAACAAAGGTGTTAACAAAACACAGTGCTGAAGCCATTAGCCCCATCAGATAGCAGTGCTATCTCCCTGCAGCTACAGATTGCTGCCTGCTTTATTTAACAAATTCCACTCTCACAGGTGCATATTTATGTGCAGATACTCCTGTGATTATATCCTTCCATGAATATAAATCTCCACTTAGGAGTTATCGAGTGTTATAACCTTCATTCATATATATACACACACATATACTCATTCTGAACATAATTGTGACAGTGACACAAAGAGATTCTCATCAATTTTGTACAAGCGGGTTTTAAAGCCCTCTAAAATGTACTTCAGTGTTCACACATTATCTGACCAGAAGAGAGGGTTCAAAGGTAATAATCCTAAATTGCTAAAATGTTTGCAGCATTTCATATTAAAGCTGTAAATATCATCAAAAGGAGGCATTGGTTTTTCACATAACGCTTGGTAAAACAAGTTGGCAACCAAGGAACTGAAAACAAACAACTTGCAGCGAATGTCAGTGATATTTTGGTTGAACGTAATTTAGTGTTGACAACTACATGGGGGAAGTTTGAAGAACAGAAAGAGAAGGAGGGAAGTCAGAGCATCAGCTTTCTGTACAAGGCATGACACAACTCCTCAACCAGATAAAAAATTTACATCTACATGGCATCAAACAGCTTCTAAAAGAGCCTGGTGTGGTAAAAGAGCAAAAAGAAGTCAAGGCTGGAAACATGATCCACCTGAGAAACAACACAAGCAGAATTTCCCGATGATAATGTGCAAAACCTAATTAAATCTCCATGCTGTAGACACAGAGTTAATTTGACATATCATGGAAATTTTGATAACACACTCTCAGGAGACAGAGTGGGACACTCTGGTTGCTTTGTCGTGCTCTGGTAAGCAAAAATAGCTCTGCAGCCTCATTGCAAGGGTTACCTTGCCCACTGCTTTCACAAACCCAGGGTGAGAGAAACATCTGCCTTCACACAGCAGGTCTGACTGATGAGAGATGTGGGGCCTCAGCTGGTGTGCAAAAACACCTTTGTTCTAATTAAACTTAACCAGGCATTTTTTAAGAGAAACAGTCACTGTTGATGACAATTTCTGGCACTGGAGCACACACCAGGGATGAGTTGCTCGTGCATTTTGCTACTGCATGAAAAGCAACACAACTTTCTCCACTTCGGTCTTGTATTTATCTGCTCTTAAATCCAACTGTTATATCAGCCTTCAAAGCCCTTTTCAGCTTGCATCACATTTTTCCACAAGATAGAGATTCCCATGTTTTTAGTGTGTTCAGTGTCCCTTGCCACAAGCCTGGTTTTACGTGTGGCCATACTGAATATTGTCTCCTTGTGCCTTATTAAACTCTTTATCATTCAACTCTCACAATAACCATTCCCTTGGATTACAGATTTACTGACAGGAAGTCCATTTATCCTGTGACAAAACTTTAACATTACCTTTGTCTCTGGAATTCCCAAAATGTTATAAGATTATTAAAAAAAAATTAAAAAAAAAAAAAAAAGGAGAAGAAGAGAAGAAGTAGGAATTTAAAATATAAATATAAAGTTTAATATAAAATTTTCCAAACTTGAACTGACTCTTTTTTAGAGTTAAGCAACTTTAATGAATCATTTCCTTAAGCCACAGAGATATTTGTGCTGGTAAAACGTATATACCTACAGTGCCAGAGGAGGACAGTTTCCCATGTATCAAGGAAACATCTAAGATAAATGCTTTCCTTAACAGCTGTTTGGTGATTTGCTGCCAGCACTCTCTACTATTACACCACATTTCTCTTGTTGGGATTCAATTCTACTTCTTGGGATTCAATGATTTTCAGCATCATTTACTTACTGACTTATGCATGACACAAAGCAACAGTTTGACTGGTTTCCCCCCTGGTGCTTCCCGTGCTGTGGATTTCAACACTGCAGTTGTACCTCTCTTCAGGCTCCCATTATGACATGACTGCGATATAAAATTCCTTTAGTCATTATTGGAAGCAAAACGTTTCACTCAGTGTTACGAAAACATTGCAAAGCAATTTTCTGGTTTCTTTTGCACTAGAGATTGTCTCACTTCTTTTAATAAAGCCTGCCTGACATCCAAAGGTTACTTTCACATAATAGAAAAAGCCCAAAAACTGCTTTCCTCTCTCATTATGACACACAAAGCAAAATACTTCAGTAACCTCAAAAAGAATTCATCTATTATGGAAGAACAGCCAGACAATGGAGAAATCCACCTTTCCAGGTGAATACCTGCAGTCTTCTATGGAAAGAGTCAACACCCAGGGCAATGGGGTAGAAAGGGCAACCGTGTTCACCAGACCATTTTGTTTATAACTAAACAGTGTGAATCCATGGACCAAAGTCAAACAATTAAATTCTCCTTAACACATTTATGGGCTACTCAAAGCACGTGAGTTGGATGTTTCATGTCACCTAAAACAACTCATATCAGCACCTTACAAGCATTCATTTGTATTTTTAAGATGCATAATTTTAATAGCAATAACTGTGGAGGAAAAAAAAAAAAAACCACAAAAGAACTAGAATCCAAGAGTGAGCCTGCATTGTTGTCCATGCTTATATTCAGACTCCATTGATTCCCATGGCACTTAGGCATCTAGATGCAAATTTCAGGACCGGGGGCTGATCTATAAAGGTGCTTAAAGCTAGGAATAGAACAAATAATCATTTCGAAAATCCCAGCCGGTCCTTAATCTTCATAATTAGTCACTTAACTGCCTCATTGCTGTTGGCCCAATTCTTAGCTGCAACAAGGGCTATGCTGAGGCACAACATGTTCCTAAAAGTTCTTCAGTTCAATCTCAGCTGGCTCAGCCATGTTTCAGTGCTTTATCCCTGGTTTCAGTCATCACAGAGTTGGACAGAGTGGAAAAAAGGTACACAAGGCAGCAATAACTTATTATGAAACAAGGGTAGACATGGCACAGAAAAACATCACTCTCCAAAAACTCACCTAGCAATCTACAAGTTGTAAGATGGCTGTTTTCTGCCGGAATTGTTCAAAGGGCTTTGCTCTAGGCCTCCTCTTAAATTGTTAGACCAGTTGGCTGATCGGCCACAAGTCTGTCTAGGTCTTGGTAATCTGGTGCGAAACAATCCAAGTCGTCCCCCCAGAAGTGAATAAACTTCACTGCTATCTGTCAGGTTTAGTGAAATGCAGGTAAATGAGAATTTATAGCAGTCTTTAATCCTCCAGACCCTGCACCCTCTGATATGCTTCCAACTTCTTTATAAATCACATTCAGTCACCTCATACCTGTGCTCAGGTATGGGCCTGCAGTAGTTTAATCCTATTTTCCTCTCATTCTGTTAATGATTCCATTTATTAGTCAATGAGTGGGACAATCTATTACAATGTCAAACACCACCTTTTGCAGTCTCAATATTTGAGAGAAGCTGGAGCCTCTTGCATGGATCTTCTCACTATCATTAAAAAAAAATCCAAACAAAAAGCCATCCACCTCACCTCAAAAAACTCCATACACTATAAATAAACATACTACCCACCCATAAACCTTTGAGAACTCCACTGGCTGCTGATCACGGACCTTACATGAAATCCCACTGCTTTCAGAATAGTAATATCATTCCAGATATTGCAATATGTTCATCCAACACTCACATTCCTGTCACAAACTGCATTTATTCTAATGTTGTTCTGGGCAGCCTGAGCAAACATTAAGAGAAAGCAGGACTTCCACAATTACAGGACAGAAAAGTAACCAAGACCTGTCACCTTCCTACAAATTGCTTCCGTAATAAAACTGCTAGAAAATAAATCTTCAAAACTTGAATTTGCTACTTAGGAACTTCCAGCATATTCTGATCAAATCAGGTGAATTGACAATGAAACCAATTTCTCTGCAACAGCTGCACATCCATTCATTGCTTATTGTGGGTTCAGTGCTCAAAGGTACTCACAGTTTGGTAGAGGAGGATGTTATTGAGGAGGTGGATGTCCAACCCATCCCTGGAACCAGCCTGGCAAAACCCCAGCTTCACCAGGAAGCGAGAAAAGGACTGCTGCTCGCACCAAGAAGCAGTCAGCAACTGTGGCACAAATTTCTGTAATAAATACTCCTTTAACTCCATTCGCAGTTTAATTAAATCCCCAGTTTAATTACTATAGGAAAAAAAAAAAACACTGATCAGGCCCACAATTCCACATGAAATAGCTAAAATGCAGTTTAAGTTTTTTAAATGAAGTGCCTGAAAAATACTCGAAAGAAAATTAAACCTTTCTATAACAAGACTGTGAAACTTATCATAGATACATTTAAAACAAGCATAGTTTCAGTTAGGTAAGAAAGCAGGATAAAATTTTAAAGTTGCTTGGTAATGCTTGAAATATAGCTTGGTAATATTTACTGACAAGTAGGAAATTATTTGAAATGCAAAAGTATTTAAAAGTAATTTCTGGGCTTTGGGGTTTGACTAAGAGCTTTTCATAGAAGTTCTTATTAAAGAAGCCTTCATTCATATAAATAATGTGAAAGATGACATAAATAATCTGTTACTACAGGGTTTTAAAGAAGACTCAATCCTCACATCATTGCAATTAAGAGCAAAAGTGAAAAAAACCCACCAGATTTTATGGGGAGCTGATAGCAATCAGAGTTCGTTGATTTTACTGTTGCTGGCTGGCAAATTGATGTGAAAACATTTACAGTAAACCATAAATAGAGCTTAGAGGCAGTCAAAATATACAAGGCAGGATGAGACTCCTTAACAAGAGAACACCTCTAGTTATGAGCATCACTGACGCTCTGACAGGCCTGGTAAAATCTTAGCCAAAATCATGAAGATTTGATCTTTCTGAGTTTTGGGCAGCACACGGCCACAGGAATTTCAATTAAAGTCAGCAGTGTGTTTCTGAGTTGGAACTTTCCTGAGATCTCAGATCCCCATTATCAGACGTTTCTCAGACAAATTTACTCTTCCCTCACCTCATAAAATTCAGAGAGTGAAAATGAAGGCTCCTGTGGAGGTGGACAGGAGCCTTATTAAAGAGTCACTGTACCCTGTGTCACCCTTTAGTAAAATGAGACCTCTACGAGCCAATTGTTTAATGACAATTTATATCCCAGTTACACACCTGATATGCAGGTCTTGAAGATGCTCATTGTGTTCCTGACTACTTTAGACTTTGTCCTGGCTTGTCTGATATTCATGGAATTTATTTTTGTCCCTTTCCCAGGAGATGAATATTTCAGACTCTGGCATTATTTATTTCATTTGAAAGAATATAATACATTTTAATTAGTGGTTTTAAAGAGTTATTTCATACTGTGTCACAATTTGTGGCTTCAGTTACTAAGGAAAAAAACCAAGCAAACCTCAAAAACAGATATTGGCAGATAGAAAAATTTAAATGTGTCAAATTGTAGTCTTTAAAAAGACTTTAACAAAAATAGCTGTTATCCAAAAAGTTACCTACATTGCACTTATTTCACCTTCTTTAGTGTTTACGGCTACCTCTTCAATGACTTTGGGTTTGTTTATGTCAAAGAAACAACTTCCCTTTTTAAAGGTCAAGCATAAAACATTACCTTTAATTAGGGACAAAGAGAGAAATCTCCCAGCTGACTTAATACCCTACAAATGGACTTTAAGAGCAGTCCACAAATTCCAATATACCTGTTGTTCCCTAAATTAAGACTTTTGAACATTTACTGGACAATAGTAGATTCAGTAAGATTCAAAGTTCTCACTGTTATACAGAGCAGGATTCCTTTTGCCTGAATCATGACACAGGATGTGATTAGTGCTCCTGGTATCACATTTCCCTTCCAAGTTTGACATGATGTTCATACACTTCCACAGAGGTCTAACTCCAAAGAACAAGATATACTGACGTATATAAAATATAAAAATAGTGACAGTGGCATGCCAAGCTTAACAGTGCTGATGATTTTGTACCTAAATGGAAATGAAATAATTTTCCATAGTTATTAACTAAAGATATTTGTTTAATTTGCTTTTCTAATTTCCAAATCTTCAGAAAATGTTGCACACATTTGCAACACCTGAAGATCCGTTGTGGAGTTTAGCCAGGGTACTGGAAATGCTATAAATTTCCTAATTATTTAGCATGAAAAGTGAGAAATCAATAACCAATAGAAGACAGAATATTAATTAATGAAGTGAATTACATAATTTAGAATCAATGAGCATTAATTTCTTTGTTTGCTAAAAATGTATAAATAAGTGAAAAAGTTTTATATCAGCACCTGTGTGGAGGTCGTAACTTTGTGAGCCACACACACCTCCTGGACAAGAATAAAGCAATGCCTTACTCACTAACATTAAAAACACAGTGTTAGGGGGTCTTATTTATCCCAACAACTTCATAAGGTTACAGTAACAAGGGAAGTGTTTGACTGATTACTGCATAATAAATAATTTTATCATCACTCTCCAGCATCCATCACTAAATATGCTGTACAAGCCCTGCAATCAGGTACTACCCAAAAGACAAGGAAGTAAAGATAATCCAGTCATTTTCTGATAAGCAGCAGAAAATACGACTGAAATTTAAAAAAGCTTTCCACAACAGCAGTCATTGGTTTTGACTCCCTGTGCCCAGTTATGCCTTCCCTGCCTGAGGAGAGCTGCTGGGCTGGCTCCAGACCCCACATTCCAATGCCTCAGCCACCCTGGCACCATTTTGCCCCAAAGCCAACTTGGAAATTTGCTTGCTTGACAAACAGCAGATTCAAAACATGTTCCATGCTCTCAAAGTCAGCCAGAGATGTTAAGAAATGGAAGAGTTTCAGCTCCCTGTGCAACTTAACACCTCTCCATGATGTGTGCGTGATATCAACTCAATTTTTCTTTCCTGCTCCTCTAACACTTCTTGGTTTCTTTCTATCCCCACCCCAACCATGTTCTCCCAAGCTGGAGCCTTGGCTTGTTGCCTCTTTACCACTACAGAAAGGTGAGGAGGGACCTGGTTTGGACATCTGTGCTGATCTCAGCTGTTTAGCCAATATTGGGACCACCAGAAGTTGGTAGGATTGTATGAGGAAGTAGTTTCAGGCTGCCTCTGGACTAAAAGGTGTTTAATTGGAGAGCAAACCAAAAAAAGGCTTTTTACGCTCTCAGAGCTTCTCTAAGTCCTTTAGTCCAGATGGGGTCCATCTGCCACTGCCATCTCTTACTTATTATGTTCTTCTTTCCACGTGAATTGTTAGATGCAATAGCAGTAATGTCAGAGGCACTGAACACTGGGACTGGCTAATGGTTTCCCACTTTGCCTGGATGCTTATTTTCTGTAATTTCCCACCTATAAATTAGCATTTATCTTGCTGATAGGGACTATTATCGAGTTGAAATCCATATCCTACTGAAATGAATCACTTAATTAAGACCACAGTGCAATTCTTACTGTGTAGGAAAGTATTTTCCCAGTCATTTTCAGTACACTGAGTACCGCTATAGCTACAGGAGCAATGCAGTGTAATAATATACTCTGGAATAATAATTTGCACTTGTACAGGGTAAAGGTGGTTAATATTTTCTGAAGAACACCACAGGATACACCATCACACTTGAACTCGTTTCATTCTAATTCTGCTCATATGGTTTGACACATAAATGTGTTTTCAAATAATATTCCCACTAATTGCATCAGCTCTTTTCTGACTGAAATTTCAAAGAATCTTTGAAGAAAATGTTCAGACTGAGAAGTCTAAAACCTTTCAAACAAAATAATTACTGTTTTCACTAGCCTTAAAATTGTGCTTTTTAGTAAGTGCAAGCTTTCAAAATTAGCAGTTTTACCTGTTATTTAACTTCCAGTAGCAGTTGATTTTCTCTCTGGGACACCACCATGGCAGATTCCCACTGATCCTGAACAAAATAAGTACGGTCTCCTGGAGACAATGGAATTTTTTTCCTTACAGATTGTCCCAAACCCACAGCTGGTAAGTGCAAGTATTACTTTAACATTGCAATTTCATAAAAGCGATCTAAGAAATAACTGAGGTGATATGGGATTTCCAATGGAGGAAATATTGATCTTTATGACAAAAAATAAGAGGAGTGATAGAGAATAGTACACTTGCCGTAGCAAAACAAACTATTTACACAGTAAATATCAGAGCCATGCTTTGAAACTTGGAAAAAAATGCAATTAAAAACCTCTGTCGGTTCAGTTTTGCACACAGCCTCACCCTTAGCCACAAACAAGTTCAATTTCTTCTTTCATAGTTATTCCCAAGAGTTCTTTTCTAACATCTTTAGTCAATTTTTTCAAGAGTGAGTTAAAAAAATCCACATACAGTAATTTCATAGGAGTATAGACACTCCCAATACATAAAATATATGCAATGTATTTTTTAATATATTTTCTAAAATCTCAGGTTCATCCTTATAGCTGTAAAAAGTGAGAGAATTCAGATCTAAAATATAGCCTGTTTCTCCAGTGGAACTATTAATTAAAAACCTTTCAGATATTCAAAAGAAGCAGTCAGTAGCTTTTAACCATACCTACTACTATTATATGTTGGGCCTTGGTTGATGGAAGAGGAATACAATGCAGAACCTTAAAGAGCTGATGCTTCAGCTTCTTTTAAATTAAAAGCAAATCTCTTTATGAAGAGTCTTTTTGTGATTAAAATCTACCGTTACTAAGGAATTCATTTTCATATCTATGTTTAAACAAGACTTATCAAGTACCAAGATGATCACAAAATTCAGTGAGAGCTTTTATTGACTTAATGGTAATAAACAGCACTTTTATTTACCTAATCTGTTAAAGTAAATAGATTTATTTATATAAAATGTCAAAGAAAAAAGCAGTAGCAGAAAGTAGGAGCAGCACTGTTCAACTACAAGGCTATTATAACTACTACGATGATAAAACTGGGGAAAACCTTATCAATAAACTTGCAAAAAGAAAATTTATGACATTACTACTTTAATTTTTTTCAGAACATTTCACATGGTTTCAGCAATAAGATGTGTCTTTAGAGAACATGCAAGAAGTAGAAGGCACTTCTAGGCTGTGTTAAAAAACCAACAAATTCTGCCTGTTTGGTTCACTATCATAACAAAAAGTCTTGACTGCTGGGAGGAATAAAGAATGGTCTTGCCTCATGTGTGGCTGAAGTGCTGAAAATGTATTGCAATTTAACAAGTACATCAGGGCACTGAATGTCCAGCCTGCCTTGCACATTCTGTCGTGTGAAACCTTCAACGCGTCCCTTGGACACCAGAGTTCTACCTCATGCTAATAATGTCGTCCAGGCTAGTCCCAGATCAGATTACTGAGGTCGATGCACCAAATGTGACACCACTAGTTCACTCTGTGCAAAGCCAAGGCCACCCTGAAGGAGGACAGATTCAGAGGATAAAGTGACATGGAGAGGAGGTCCTTCCTTGGGGTGCCTACACGTTGGCACATGGGAAATGCAGAATGTAAAAAACTGCAGGTGGCTGAGTAGCAAAAATGATTTTTCCAATATTTCACCCACCCTGTTAACCTGCTTTTATGCAAGGATATCCCATGCTCAGACCCACCAGAGGAGGTGCCGAGGTGAGTTCTTGCTTATCCATTTACATCAAAGTTAACTTTGTTGGTAAAGTTAAATTTTTTTGGGTTTCCTAATTTTGCCAGCAGTGCTGCCCACTGGTTAATGTCGACAGTGACCCTCAGAAGAGTAGTGGTTATACTTATGAGAGAGGAACTGAAAGAAGATATAAATCCCTCGTTTCCCTTTCTTCCACCACTTTCATCAGTAACTTTCTTTTCCCTTCCATCCATTCCTATCCCTTGGTTCCAGCAGAAGGTATCATGTAAGTATCTGCTCCCTGTGTCATTAACTCCAAAATCAAAATTTGATTAAGGATTAACAGGGATTGAACTTGTTCCCATTTTCTGAGATGAATAAGGACCAATTGGCTCGCCATGAGCTCACAGATACCAGACCTTAATAATGTTTCCCAAACTCTATGTTGCAGAGCCATAGTCACTTCCTGCAGTGTCCGAGTGAGAATTGCTGGTTACCTCCTTGTTCTGTATGGGCACTGTGCTGCAGTGTCTGAGTTGCAAGCCTTGCTGAAAATCCTTTACATCCAAACAATCCTTTCCCACTGAAATGAAATAACCTAAGCCAAGAATCTGGTATTTACTGTGCTCATGGCCAAACAAGAGAATCTGAACTTCTTTGTCTGAAGTTGGACACAACTGCAGAGCTCTGTATTTGTAAGTTATATTTGGAAGGGTGATACAGCTAATAATAATTTGGAATTAATTAAGCAATGTTGCCTAAAATTAGGTAGGACAACCTCAGACTGTATTAAACAGATGGAAAAAAAAAGACAGAAAAAAAGAGAAATTAAAAAAAAAAAAAAAAAAAGGAGTAATATTCCTCTACCTCTTACCAGAGGCAAAATTCTGAGACGCTGTGAAGTCTTTATATTCTAATTAAACGGGTCAAGCCTACAGTCAGAAGAACTACTCATTTTTAATGACTTGTGTTGCAATTTTTGCCACTTCTACTGCAAACTGAACAGATTTCCATTTCTCTGTGGGTTCTTGCTATACAAAAAATTTAAGCAAACATTCACATAAAGGCACGGTATATATGCTTTGTGATTTTTTTCTCTAACCTTTGAAAAAATGAATAAAAATGCTGGGATTAAAAAGTTTAAAAGCTTTACATTTAATTGCATCCAGGATCTGACTTCAATGGGATCTTAGGCCACTCCATGTACCAAGACGTATTTAAAATCCAGTATTTATAGAATACTTTTTCATAGGAAAAAAAAACAACAGTATTGTTTAAACCTCCAAAATAAAGATATTTATGTATTTTGCAACATAGTAACCATTAGATGTACTTTTTTAAAAGCTTATGAGCTATCAAAAACAAATGTTCTGCAAAACTTTAGGCAAAATCTTGCTCACCTAAAGGAAATTAGTATTACAAGGTTTTTTATAATTTTGTAAGTCTCCCCAGTTCTGCACCTGAGCTTACAGGCTTCCCAAACAACCTGGGCTGGCAGGCTTAAAAATCATTCTTGTTACTTTTACAGCACCACACAGAAGAATTGGGTTTGATGATTTTTAGGCATACTTTTGCTAAATACGTTCCTGGAGAAATGATCCCACTGAAGTTGACAATCTGATTACCTAGTTTCAAAACAACATAAATTGAAATGGCCGCGCTAACACACAAAGCCTCTATTACAGAGATTTATAAAGGAAAAGCTGAGCGAACTTTAATTACAGCAGCATTTCCCATGCCACTGTGTTACTGACAGGTCTATTGCCTCTTGCTCCAAGCTAGGATTATAGTTTTACTCGAGGGCTTTCTGTTTCAGAACCTCTGGCATAAGCTTTCTATGACAAAGTGCCTAGAATTGCACTGTCTAAATCAGCACAAGCCAGTGTTTTTAAAAGGAAAATCTGGCACCCTACAGAAGCCCTGATCTCTTCCAGAGCAAGCCAAGTCCAGCTATGGCAAAAGGATATGAGATACTGGGAGTAGGAGCCATAAAACAGCTGGATGAGATTGGTAGCACTGAAAAAAACATCAAAGCAACATCAGCTGAGAAATCAAGCACTCAGATCTCAGGAAATTCAAGTGTTTTGATTACTTCTTCACCATTAGCTCAGAGACCTTGCACATAGGCTACTTCCAAAGGCATAAATTACACAATTAAGATGAAGGTCTGGCCTAAGTAATTCCCTGAGTCCCATTTCTAGCTGCTGCCAAACGTCCTCTCTCCATCAGAGCCACGGCAGCTTTGCTGATTCAGACCAGCTGAGGATCTGGGGTAATTGTCAATATGTTACTGCAGTCATTACGGGACTGAGGTACAAGGTGCAGAACAGGCCATAGATTTCAAAAGCCTGATTGTGTCTTTCCCTCACTCATCTCAGAGGTAGTTGCAGGGGGAGGCAAATCAAATTTGTGAATGTTTCAAAAGGTAAAAGAAAACTTTAAGAGCATCTAGTGCCTAGTACTGCTAAGGATGAAACAACAAACCTTCTGTTCTTGTGCTTTTACTGATAATCACCATAAAGAGTCGTTAAAAGCTATGATTTTCAAGGTAAAGCTGACACAAATTGGTTGCTTGGAATGCTTAAAGTGAAGTTAAACCTTTATAAACCTCTATGCACAAGGAACTCACAACTCACGCTGTGCTTTTATGGATTTCTTCAGACTCAGCTACAGCCCTTATGAGACCACAGCTTGATGGGGCTGCATGACAGAGGCAAGCAAATCAGGAAATCATTTCACCTTCCTGACTCAATTCCACCTGCAGTCTGTGCACACATAAATTCTGCTGCCAGACAGCTTTAACTCCAGCCATTCCTTGGAGGTCATGAAGGATTCTCATACCTTGAGGACAGCCATACATGCAAACACAACCCTCACCTGTCTCTGCACATCTCTCTACCAGGAAGGCTCTGCCGAAGAAAATCTTCCCAGCAGAGATGATTCTCCTCCGGGCACGTGCTGTGGAAATCCAGGATGTAGCTGCAAAATAAACTCCTTGTCTTAAGCTGTACATTGTACAGATTTCTTCCTCAATACACACCTAGCAAAAGCTACAAAAAGCTCTGTATGCAGAAACCGAGGTAATGCTGAAACCATCTGTGGATAATGTGCAAGTACACATTCTATGTTCAGCTGAACTATTATAAATCCCAATGATATTTTTTGTGATATGTTACCAATTAGATGCAAATAGTGCAGAGCCATTTGTGAGTAACATACAAGATGTGATTTCCTCTGTCACTGACTTGTGAGAGTGTTTATTTAGTTGTTGCTTGTCCTTTCAGTGATCTAAACCTCCAGAAGATAAAAATACATGCTGGCCTGAGAAACTGAAAATATTCTCAATTATTGAATTGTCGTAACAAGCTTGTCTGGGCCATCTTATTTATTGTAAAGTTATCACGTTTGCACCAGAGTTCTTCACCTTAAACCTTCAAACTCATTCCTTCAAACAAGTGCCTTCTCCTTGGAATTCATATGATTAATAAAGCCTCCTTTAAAAGAATCACTTTGAGGTCCAACGAATGAAAAAATTCTTGGCTGAAAACTCCATCAAAGGCCACAGCGTTCAGAAGCACAAGGAGAACAGACACTTGAAAAATTCTTCTGCTTTTCCTTACCTATCAAGTCCAAGAAGAAGCTTTTCCTTTTTAGCAGTGCTTGTTTCTTGATTTTGCAATCCGAAATCAATATAATTAAAAGAAAACAATGCTGTGGAGGTGTAGCATACTCATGACCATATAAGCTGTACATCGGTAAATACGATAAATCACCAGAGCTAAGCCATCAAAGTAAGAAAGAGAACTTTCCAGTTTTTCTCCTGATCTCTGTTTTCACCATAAACAGAAATGTCTTGCACAGACCATGACAACTTTCCTCATATACCAAAAGGAAACCGCTCCTTGACAGCAGATCTGATCTGAATACAGCACTGAAGTGTTCTGGATGGGTGGAGTTTGGGGCAAGGTTGGAGGAGAGCTGATAAGGCTGCTACCAGCCCTCAAAAGTCTCTCCCTGGTGCCTTTGCAAAAGAGCAAAGGCCTTGAAGAATAGCACTGTGAAGAAATCAGCCGAGAGGTTTAGAAAGGTTTGAATTTTAAAAGCCTTGCTGTCTAGGCCTGAATTTTAAAAAGTACTGGTCAAAGCCACATTTAGCATTTCCAGTGTCAGGATATTTTGGCATCCCTCGTCCTCTTACTTCATCAGAGCTTCTTGACGTCTATTTCCTGCTCCTCTTTCTTCCTTCTTGGAGTCCACACCCTGTTACTTCTGTTACAGCCTGTAACTCCTCTGTTGCTTCCAGCTCTTGCCTTTTCTGCTCTTTTGTTTTGCCTCACATGTTATGAATTCTTATCTTATTTAGGGAAACTCAAAGCCTACAAAACACTGCCAGGTTTATTCTGCTTCCAGCATTCGTGTGCAATGTGCCAGGAAAATCCTCCACGCAAGCCAATCAAATAAAATACTCATTTCAGGACCGCCCAAACAATATATTAAGAAAACTCTTAAGGCTTGTGGTGGTTTTCTTTTATTTGTTTCTTTATTTTTGTCTGCTTGGGGTTAAGTTCTACATCTGTGGAGCCCAGGCTTTGCTACTACGTAGAGTAAAGCTGTTTCACTCAAGGACAGCTCATAACCCTGCTCCTTATAGCCGTGCATCTCTCACATCGCACAGGGATGCCCATCATCCTCACGCGTTCTGCCACTGCTGGTCCCAACTGCGCTGCCTCCAGGCTTCGTGGGTTTGGCCGGGATGGAAGCCGAGCTGGCAGGGCTGTGCCCTCGCGGTGCTCAGCACACAGCCGAAATCAGCAGCGCCGAGACAGCCGTAATCGGGTACCGCCACCACGAAGGCGTCCGAGCCTTGCTGAGCGCAGGTGTGCCACACCAAAGCCAGCAGCAGCTCAGGCGGGGATGGCCGTGACTCGAGGGCCCGCAGTGACATCTGCTGGAGCGACTCGCTCGGCAGGGCCATTACAAGGCTTCGCTCAAGCCCACACAAGAGCCTTTTCTCCGTTCAGTTTCAGAGGAAAGCAAACTGACAACGCGAAATCATCGATAATCTTGAAAGCCGAGTGCCTGAGTGGAAGGTGGGCTACCGAGTACTGAGCGTGGCTCACACTGCAGGAGGAATCCCAAATCCTTTGGCATTCCCCTCTCCGACCCAGTTGTTTTCTTCACACAGAAGCCTGGAAACAGAGCCCACGAGCGCTCTTGCAGTGTAGTCAGAGATAATGTGTACACAAGTTGGCATCTTCTTTCGATCATTTCATTGAGAGTACAGCTCCCGATCAGAGTGGGAGAGCCGCCAGGTTTCTAGCAGAATGTTAAATCCTTCCACGTTTTCCCAATCATGGATTTCTTTTTTCCTCTTCTTCCAAGCGCACTGTTAAAATCCTCCAAATCCTAATTGACCAACTTGAGCATACTCCTAAAGGATATCAAACACATTTGACAACTTGGAGCTGCTTTTCAGTTACACATTTTAATAGTACTAATTCCACTAAGCAGTTCTACCTCCATGGCCTTTTTACTAAATTTTTTTGCTGCCGCTGCTGCTGCTGTTGTTGTTGTTAACCGAAAAATCCTTCTGTAAAGCTGAAGTTCATCACAGGATTGACAAGCAGCTACTTTGGCATTGTGGGTCAAGCCTTTCCAGGTGACCTTTCCATACGCTGAGAGTAAGAGCACACACAAGGGAGGTGCATCAATTGTCCTGGGGATGGGAGCACGCAGTTCATTTCAGGATATGTGTGAGTGTTCTGCCCCAGCATGGAGACTGTACGAGGAGGACTGCTAAGCCAGGGTTTCTATTTAACAGCAGCATGTAAGAGGAAAGAGAAACTGGCAGTGAACAACAGATTTCAGATGGAGAGCAGAGAAGTCCACAGCTCATTTTGCAGGATTCAGAGGTCGGGTATCCTGAAGTTTCCAGGAGTGGCAGCACGACAGAGAGAAGGAAAGAAGCTGCAGGAGAAAAAGGCATCACAGAAACTGGAAAGGGAAGAAAGTTTTTCACAATGCCTTGTAAGAAAAGCAGTAACAGTTGTTACATACCTTTCTGTATCCAAAACTTGCAGAACCACCACAACTTCCCTCCCTTAAAATTGAATGGGAAATGGGACAGTCAGGAGAAGCTGACTCATGAATTATCAAAATCCAAGTTACTTACTTAATTTTTAAATTTTAGTTTCAGAGTTACAAAGTCTTGACCCTTCTATTACCACAATCATATTTATAAAGTGCTTTATCCTATTTTGGAAGCCTGGAGACTTCAACTATATCACAACCTAACTAGAAAGCCTCTCTGGAGGGAGCTGTCACCAGTATGTAGAATATTGTATGTGGGCAGGGGGACAATTCAGAATGGGAGTTACCACAGCTGACCTCAGATTTTTTGCCTCCCAAAAGGGGCAAAAAGTGAGTTAAATGGCTTAAACTGTAGATTCAAAGGAGGTTTGAAAATGCAACAATTTGGTTATCACATTCTTGAGTACTGTAGCCTCAAAACTGAACAGACACATGGCACAGCTATTCAGTTAAAAGACAAGAAGGGAGGAAAAAACAAACCAAACCCAGACAGGACATCTGTCTACATATTTACATAAACAGGCCAGGTTTTCTGCTTTCATTTCCACAAAGCAATGTCTCACTCGTGGAGGATCTGGCCAAAGTTTTCAGGCTGCATGAAACACTAACAAACTCCTATTCATGCGAATATGGAAAGTTAGAGGGTTTTATTAAATTGTAAATCTGCTGCTAATTCATCGGTCTGGTCTGCAAGTGCCAATTACAAAAACCCACATGTTTTGAGGATAAAAATTAAATGTTTTGACTTTGATGAGACTATTCACGCATCTGAACATGTGTTTATGGTCTTTTCTGGCTGGAGGCCTAACTGCAAATCCTTTATTCTTTAGTGCTACTGGAATAGGAAACAAGCAATAAGAACAGTTTTTCACTTTTCTCTAAGAAACTTCATTATTTGGCTTTTAGCAGCTATTTCCCTGTGTTTCTCAGGAAACATTAAAACTTAGTGAACCCACAAATCTGTTTGGTTTTGGGGTTTTTTTTGCTGTATTTAAGATCTGATCCATGGTAATACAGATAAAAACCATGGGATTTCCTTTTGGCAGAATTGGTCAGAGTGGATGTTTTTATGTTTACTGTAGATCTGGGGAGAATCTTTGCATATGTAGGGAAAAAAAGGGATCTGACATATATCTGCCATAGTATGTGTACTGCAGCTACACAGGATTATTTAGTTTAATGTTGGAATGATCCAGGACAAACCCTTCTGAATTAAGGAAGCAAACTGAACTATTTCTATTCAGGAGATCTAATACAAAGTTATATATTTGATTTTCTGTTCATCATAGAAAATGTTTGTTGGTTGGTTTGTTCAGGTTTGGGGTATTTTTCCCAAAATTAAGAAAAAAACTTCTAAAATTATAAAAACAAATTCATCATGGGTTTTTGCTGAAAATTCAGTTATGCAGGAAATTTACCAACCGCCTCTGGCTGACCATCATCAAACTTTTTTTGTGGGTTTCACTGCTATAATGCACCTCAGCTGTTGGCACTCCTACCAGATGAAAATATTTTAAAGATTTGATAATATTTCTATTAATTTTATCCCAGTGTAAGTTGATGTTTACATAGATGCTGCTGAAGAGCATTCTCATTTTGTTCAAATCTTGGATCCTTGGTTCAAACCTTGGATTTTTAGTTCAAAATTCATTATTATGCCAAGATTTTAAGTCCCTAATAAATTAGTCTGACAGTCAGAATG
The DNA here is from genome assembly GCA_013397845.1 of Melanocharis versteri. Taxonomy (NCBI): domain Eukaryota; kingdom Metazoa; phylum Chordata; class Aves; order Passeriformes; family Melanocharitidae; genus Melanocharis; species Melanocharis versteri. Next base: position 356,127 of record VZTG01005428.1, on the reverse strand, counting down.
TGCCTCATTTTGTAAATCTTCTTCTAGTTTTTTTTTTTCTTGAAAGTTATACGTATTGAGTTTATTTTCCAGAACCTACATGATCTGATTGTGAACATTCCCTTGAGTTATTTAAAAAATATTCCACACGAATAAGAATGAATATTGTTCACTAAAAAATGAGGTGTGCCTTATTGTCTTCTAATTTCTGAAAACAGGAGATTATGGAAGCCTTTTTGAGTCATTGTTTGATCAATATTTTCAACATATTGAAAATAATGGTCTGACTTTCTGTAACATTTTTTAATTCTCTGTATAGCCAGAATTAATTTATGAAACTGTAAACAATGGTTGAAATATGAAGGCTTTTGTTTTCAAGCCAGAACAACCAGGATACAAATACTTCTATAAAACAATGCAGTGATCTCACTGACAACTTCTACTAACACTTTAAGGATCATTTTTAAATGGCAAATCCTCAACATTTAACTCAGAGGATATCACCAAAACAAAACAAAACAAAAAAGAAAACTCTGAAATAGCATAGAATATGAGCAAACTATTACAGAAACTCAAATTGCTTGTCATTAAGAGGAGGGGGGAAAGCCATCTCTATGACAAAGCACTATTCTGTAAAAGTATTAACCAGTCATTTAGTCCAGCTGACAGCTCTAATGCTTCAAGAGCTTCAAAGATTTCTCAACTAGAAATGTAGTAGTGCCAAAAATACATCAAATGAGCCTTTAAGAAATCATTCTATGCCTTCTATTATGCTAACATTGCAACTTTTGATTGCTGGCTTTAGCTCCAAGAGCTCATGAAATGGGTGAATTCTTTTTCACACTTTCCCTAATCCCTACAGCACAAACTTATCCTATTGTATTGTCCAGCCACTAAGGCAGAGAAGATATAAGGGACATTCTCTTGTCAGACTGCAACATTATTAACTCATCTGGAAACCACTTGCCAGGAAATCACACAGAAAGACTTAATTATTCCTCTTTTTTAATCATCTCCAGCTGTCTGAGTGCTGTTGTCATTCCTTCATGCTTCAGACCAGGTCAAGCCCTCTCCTAGGAAACCCCTGGCCCTGTCCTCTTGTGAGAAATAACACAAGCAACACAAAGAGGTATCTCCTCACTGCCCAACACATACACAGGCTCCAATACCCGCTCTAATTTGGAAATATCTGGTAATCAGACCCCTCTATGGAATTAGTGCCTCAAGACCTAGCAGCAATTAATTTGATGCCAGACTGGTGGTGATTCCCTCTCTGATGCCATGCAAAAAAAAGCACGTTCTTCCTAGCCAACATTTTCCATCAAACTTTGGAGATTCAGTGCTGACTGGACAGAAATTATCTTTTTTCTCTGCACATGCCCACCTGCAAACAGACGTTGGTTTTCCAGGTCAGGCTACGAAGATAAATGTAGAACACTCTCTCAGGTACACAGAGTTATCCTTGGGGTTGTCCTGTGCAGGACCAGGAGCTGGACCTTGATGATTCTTGTAGGTCCCATCCAATTCAGGATATTTTGTGATTTTACTCAGCCAGCGTGCAGAAAAGTGGAGCTTGGCCATGGATCCCTCTGTGACCTGATAAATATTCATGTTCTCACAAAATTTCAGACTTTTCTCACATGAATATATGATTATGGTTTGCTGCCAGAGAGTCAAGGCAGGGCATTGACACCAACAAAATGCCTTCTACTTTTACAACTGGTGTAATGTCTGATATATCCCTTTACCTCCAAACACCCAAATAAGAGAATATTGGGCATCTCCCAGGATCTCTTCGATGTAACAGTGATGCTTTCAAAACTCATAATTAAACATCTCCTACAAAGACTTAGGTAAAATTGTTCTGCTGCAAAAGCTGATGAATGAAAAAGGTGTAAAGGCAGGTGATGATAATCTATTGCCAAACACACCTAGCCTGCAAAATTGTAAACCAAAATCAAACCCAGCATTATCTATGAACACCTTTTTTTTTTTTTTGCTAAACCACAGCTTGAGAATGTTATTGCTCTGTAGCGCTAAGCCTCACTGTTTAATGCGACCGTGCCCAAAATATGAACCAGTTCATCAGCTGTTTAATTAGCAGTAGAACACGCATGCCAAACTAAATGCCAGAAACTAATCACCCCCAGCAACTCAAGGCCTAGTTGTTCACTTTGTGTCACAGTGCTACTCTTAACCCAGAAGTTACTTCTTTCGTTTAGAAAGTGCTCTCTCCATTAATTACTTTGGCAAAGTGCAAAGGAATCAACAAATCATGGTGAACAGAGTGGCAGGCAATCCTGCTGCTAAAGCTGGATATTTCATACTCCCAATTCTTTCCTGAATGCTGCTGATTTTAATCTGTATTTTAACATATAACATAACAAGGTAACAGGCTGTTCTTCCACCTCTGCCAGGGGAGTAGGGAGGCAGGTTTGAGGTAGATTTATGAAGAAACAAAAATCCTCGAATCACTTGCAATTCCATCACCCCTCAGCCAGCAAATTCTCGTTCTATTTAGCACGTGTTTGAAGGGCCCTGGCAGGATGGAAGTGGTGGAGGCACAGCCAGCTGCTGCCACGTACACAGAATGGTAACTCCAGCTTGTAAATTATGACACAGAAAGTACCTGTAACAGCACAAGGCATCTCTGAATCATGCAGGGAGCTGTTCTGAAGCCTCCCTCTGCTTAGTTATTTCTCTTCCTCTCAGAAGGCACTCATTCTCTGTAGACTCTACACAATTTTTTCCCCACAGATTTATGTCTTCTTACTATATATAGGCATTGTTGAAGCCTGCTGAAGGAAATCAACATATTCCGACAATACTATTCCAGAAGATGTTCAACTACTTATAAAGCAGCTCATAAAATCGAGCTAAGTTCAACAATAAATATTACCATCAACATCCTTTCATTTTTTTCCCTCAGACACATCAACTCTGTCTCCTGAAGTGGTCTCTGATTCAAATAGCAACTCCAGACCATGGCCCTGCTAACATACTACATTCCAAACACATTTAAAGCTTCACAAAGATCAAAGATGACAATGCCAACACTTGCAAAAGACGTTCTTTTAAACACTCTGTTTCTGCCACTAAAATTCTTCACACCAACAGCCTTTTTTCCAGCATAAACCATAAGAACATTTTAACGAGTGTCATATTTGTATTGTGGCTTGTATTTCCTTCTCTGTGTTGTATTTCACTTCCTCTAAGTTTTTCTCTAGTGCAGTTTCTTGTGTTGCTTCTACAACTCAGCCTTACAGAGAAAACTTGAATATGGAGAATATTCTCCAAAACTGCAGCCAGCTAATGCTGCATTTCTGCCTTTTGGAGGAAACAACCAAGCCTCTTCAGCATTCTTAGGAAGTAAATATACCAGAAAAATTTACAAGGCTTCCCAGGAAATCACCTGTGAAGGTCAAAAATTTTAAACTTCTGGCATGCCGTAAAGAACATTTCCCATCAAAACAGCATATTTATAAAATATTCATGTGTGTATTATGACCAATTCATATGGCACAGTGCCAGTTACACTGAAACTGACAGGAACTTTCATGGCTTAATGAGAGCAATCTTTTCCTTTTAGATTTTAGAGGTAGGAGGGCCCAATTAAAACGTTCTGGTTGAGCTGCTGAGTACCAACAGCCACAAAAAGTCATCCAGTAGTTTCCATGTTGAGTCAAAATAATTCACAGGTGTATCAGCACACATGTCTGTCACAAAGTATCCAGTTCCACTTAAAGATTTTAACCAGGGAGCAATAAATATTTTTTTTGCTTTTTGTTTCTCTTATCTAGCTGATATTTTTATGTTGTTTCATAAAGGAATTTTCAAATTCAGGTATCTTTCCTCACAATGGAGATTTTAGGCATCAGTAGCTACTTTTTAACTTTCTCTTCAGCATATAAATATTTATACACTGTATTTATAAATTAAAGAGGAAAATCTCAAAAATATGCTGCTTAGTCATGGGGGAATGAATAGCATGACTCACAAAGACTTAGATGGTAGCAAGTTAATACAAATCATGCACTGTACCAGATGTTCCCTTAGACAGGATCGAACAATCCCCAAAATTTTGCTTTCTGTGAGGAATGAAATGGCCCATTGTGTCTCTTTAGAAGGTTGTTTTAGTCATGGTGGTTTGGTTAGTTAGTAGGATTGTGTATACAGTGCACATTGATGAACAAAGCCACCTTTTCATCCATTTTCCAAGTAATTTTTAATGTGAGTCACAGTGCAGGCTCCTCACAGCTCAGTGATGATGTACAGAGGCTCCCACACAGCTATCATTATGCCAGGAGAAGGTTTGGTTTCATTCATCATACATTTTGAATACATGGTTTTCTGCATTTTCAAACCTTTCAAAACACTTAACTCAAGTGCTAGCATTATAAAACCATCCTTTTGGCAACCATTATTTATCCCTGCACAGCTCATTAACCCTTCCCTGGTGGTTTAATTTTAGACAAAAAGAGGTCCAATTCTTCTGGCTACTCAGGTGACACTTTAATGGGATCTTGGAACCCCCTTCAGTGTCTGAGGAGAGAGAATTCTGAAAGTAAAACCCCTGTGCTGCTTGCAAGGTCCTCATACTCAAAGGGAAAAGCCAGGGGGGAAAAGTGTTTGGATAGAGGTGAAGAAAAAGGGTCTGATTGAAGGAGGGTTTGATTGGTTGGGTTTTGGGGGAGAGGGAACAGGGGTCACATAAAACCTCAAAATCTGACCTAGTTTCTCACAGTTTAAAAGATAAAATAGAAGATTAATTGCATATCCAGATATGAGCTGCTAAAAGATTTTCATCTAAAGCCTGAAAAGACAAATATAAGGAATTTTGTTCACCACTTTAAAATAGCCGCACGAATTATACAAGGTCATTCTTGCAGTCTTCCTCCCCCGTCACTTTACTTCTTACTCTCATCTTCAGCATTATGTTAAAAATTTAAAAAAAAAGAAAAAAAAAGAAAAAAAAAAGGTAACAAACCAGAGCAAACAAATTACCCTAAATGTGTAATTTAGGGACCCAGCTGCCAGAGACTTCTATTTCACATCACTAATTCAATGCCTTGCACTAATTTTAAGAAGAATCTAGACAGAAAGGTTTGTTTTCCTTCCTCTGTCACAGTTTTTTAATTCTATCTGCTCTCCCTGTTCCTGTTGGTTGCAGAACCTTCACACATCTTCCATCTATGTTGTATTTTTCCTGATGTCCACAGCTACAGCTCAGGTTCCATAGTTTATCATATCCCTTCATAATTCAAGTCAGCAGTATCACTAGTGCATAAAACGTAATTTCAGTGGTTATCTACAATGAATGCCAAGTGAAATGAAAAAGCTACATCCATAACTCATTCCCAGAAGCCTCCATCCAGTCTTTCATGCCTGTTTTTAACCAAGTCGCTTGGTGAGGAAAACTAACACTTCTTAGCTCCAAACAAATACTGAAGTAGTTCAGCTAGAGATGAAACATCGTTCTAATCTTACATAGTTAGCAAAAAAGAGTGAAACAGATTGAAAAGGCTGATGTCAAAATTACTTCCTACATAGATTAACACAGAAAGATTAGAAGGAAAAGCAGTTTCCTAAAAACAGCCATTTAAAAGAGAGGATTGTGATGCAAATCTTCGTATCTTGCGTGTGGATGAGAAGGAAAATCAATAGCAGACAATTAAATGGATGGCTCTGGTCTCCTTGGAAAAGGGGGACACTTCAAAACTGCTGCCCAGCTGCAATCTTTGTACTATTCTTTTCCCCTTTTATATAAAGCTCAAGGAGGAGGAGGCAAAAACATGAAATTACAAAAACGACAAAAAACCTTACAGAGATGGAGGACTCTTGAAACAGACACACAAGAGAAGACATTGAGAATAAAATGAGAATAGGAGACCATTGATTGACATAAAACACAGTATGCATGCTCATAAACACCAATCAGATACTGAATGGTAAACTGGTAGTCATAGACATGATTTTAAATGGTTTTGTCCTTCAATTATTTTATAAGGAGTTGGGAGGAGAAATTTCCCAGGAAATTTCAGTGCTGAAAATACTACTCAGTCCCAGGACATCTATGTGGGAAGATCCATTTGGAGATTCAAGACACAATGCTTTCAAGCCAACATGAACATCAACCGAATTCAATTACCACCAAGTAGAGAAATCCACCAATGACCTGGGTCCTGAATTTTGCTATCAGCTATACATTTGTCAATCGCAGAAAAGAAACAAAGATCCTTGACTAACAAAAGCTCCTCAGAGAAGTTTTCATGCTATGCTCTTATTAATGTTGTCCAAAAATCTTGGATTTGTTAGCCAGCATGCACCAAGCCAACAATTACACACTCAAGACAGACATAGATTATCTATTTCAGAGTTGCACAAGCCTGGGTGCTCGGTAATATTCCACAAATCAAGCAAGCCAGCTATCAAAGCTTCTTACCATTTATACATTTTAGCAAACAAAGGATTTAGAGTCCATTGGCTACAAGTGACATAGTTCTCTTATTGTCCTCGGCAACCAAAAAACAACTGTGTATTCAACATATATTTATCAATTCTTTATATCTCAACATTTTATCGAATATTTTAACGTATTAAGCTTTTAAGAGGAAGGAGAAGGAAGATAGTTGAAGAATGGAAACATGATATGAATTGTTACTTAAAGCCTGGCCCTGCTGAACTGAGCAATTTTGTTATTAAGCCCATCCAGGGCAGATTTCACATGTATATAATGTGAAATAATCTTATTCAAATTCTACCTGCAGCTATTTACAGGTGTAACTGAAAAATTCTTTCTGTTTCACATGGACATTGGATGAAAATCTGAACAGCATCTTATTTTAGCCTCCTTTTTTTAAACTAAAAGAAACAAACACACTCACACACCCCCCCCCAAAAAATCACCAGGGGTCAATGGAAGTAGTAGAGCAAAAATCCCACCAGTGTTTCCCATATTGCCTGCAGAGTATCCGCCAGGAAAAGCATCATCCCATCATTAAATCTGCATTCTGCATGGTAAAGAGCAATTCAAAATGGAAACAGGGGAAAAATAAAGCTGCTCCTTAGATCCACAACAATGTCCTTGGGAAACCAAGGTCAGAGCATTTCCAAAGAGATGCAAATGAATATTATCCTTAAAAAAAAAAATTTCCATGCTATACTTCACAAGCAGTAAATGAAAATATAAACCTCACTGCAAAATGTTTATAAACTCAATTATAATTAATTGCTAAAGCCACATTTTTTCTCTCACTGGCCATTATCCAATAAATTTTTTATGCAAGTTGGCAGAGGTAAATAGCTGTAACTAACTATCTGCTCACCTGATCCAGGAACAGCCTGATTTGACCAGGCAGATTCAGGCATCACAGGAACATCAAAGAGCACGCATAGACTGACCTATGACCATAGACCTATGTTGGTGAACTTAGCTTTCCCAAATAATTGAATCTGACCCATAATTGTCATTCCCTTCACATCAACCGGTTTTCCCTGATGACTCTTGCTTTAAAATGAAAGAAAATTATCAGCCCAATATTTTGAATTGCAAAGAAGTCTAAGAAAAAAAACTATTTGCAAGTCCTGCTTGGAGGGGAAAACAACATGAGCAGCTATAGAATAAACTATTCCTCAAAAGCCATGTAATCCTCTGAATTATGCTCATATATTTTCTGGTTTTTATTTTACATGGACACTGACCAGGAAATCTATTTCTACAGAATCATTTTCACCGTGCCTGCAATTTTCACGCCACCAGTTTTGCTGCTGACTTGGAAATGGGGAGTACAGCAAGACTGACATCTGTGGTGTGCAGATCACGGTGTGTTGGGCCGCCCACGAAAGACTTGCTTACCAGAACCTCTGAAGCTATGAAAATGTGGTCATTTCTTCCTGGAACTCTGCACACTGAAAATACCAACAGTGCTGGTGCCACCTCAGAGGAAAACAGAGATTTTGAAGTTAGATCATGAGATAAAATCCTCCTCTCCTAACAGTATAAGCAAACCCATGAATTTTTGAAATAATTTATAATATTGTGAGGGGCAGTATTGCTTTATTGTTATTTATGAAAGATAAAGAACCCTCAGTAAAGCGGGCAAAAACAGAAGAGAAGGAAAAAACTGTCTCTCTCTCCTAAGCCTCTCAGAGCTGAACCTGCTATGTTTTATCCCTGAGCAGTAGGAATGAGGCTGGCCGTTTTTTAAAATTATTTTTTAAAATTAATATAAGAGTGCTTGATACTGGGACAGGACTTGTGCCAGCTTTGCTGCCAATGGATTGATTCATTTCTCATTGACACAAATGGCCTGAGTAAGCTAAGGGTGGTTTTCATTTCCTGCTAACAAGGAGGTTTTTAACCCAAAATTTTATTGATTCTTATCTTGTTTTGGAACAATTCTCAAAGTGAACCTCATAGAATATATGATGCATCCTAGAACTAAGACCAAAAATGAAATAACACTGTAAAAGAATCTGCCTATTTCTGAATGTTAAAGCATGTGCAACAGGGAGTTGGGACGATTATTTGTGCCTTACATGTGAGGGGAGAACAGGCCAGAGGAGATACAACCAAAGACAGCTGAAATGATACTGCCTAAATGTAATACACAGCAATTCCCTGGCTGGACAGAAAAATAATGAGAAAAAGGAAAGAAAAGACAGAGGGAAAAATTGGCAATAAGTAACATTCTGAAGCTCCCAAAGCCAGTGAGGAACAGAACTGCAAATAGGATGCCCAGGCTCCCTGATTTGCACACCAATCCCCAAAACTGCCAGCTTGGTAAACATGCAGGAAGGTTCTAACTCATCAGCATTGCTGGTTACTGAATACCTTTTTAACCCAAAGCAAGGCCTGTAGCTACACCTTATTCCTACATTTAGAAAGCCAATCCATCAAGAGATAAGCAGGACTCTTGGATAAACGGTCTCCAGGGAATTTTGCAGCATATTAAATATCCTGTGTTGGAAAAGCAGTCCACCAGGGGGCATAACACATAAACCACCCAAGCCATGGCACTTTCATGTGAAATAAAGGGAAGGGGTACCTCAAATAAAGCACTCAGGACAGGTATAATGTTTGACACGTACAGATCATTACAAGGCAGGTGTCCTTCCTCCAGAAACTGGGAAGCAAGGAGGAAAAAAAGACTACAGCCATGAAAGGTTAGCAAACAGGTAAAAATTACTCAGTGGGCATTGTAGCTCTTGCATCACTGGGTTCAAAGCAAGCCTGTTCCAGCCTTGCATCTCTCATGTGTCTTTATTTAGATAACAACAGTTTAGTTTCAAGCTCCATTGAACATTAGGTATATTTTGGGTACTGAACATTTATAATTAACCGTATTTATACACTAGTGTATTTAAAGAGGTGTGGCACAAAGATCAGAGAACTGAAATAATTTGATTCACACCATTTAGCCTGAATTTTGTATCTCAGGTCTCAAGTACTCAAAATGGTACCAATGTTTCAACTCAGGCAGAAAATGTGTTTGGGTAAAATATATTTTGCTGGACTTTCCAAATTGACAGCCGCAGTAAAATTATACTATAACTGACAAAACATCCATAAATGTGATTAGAATTGAGCTTTTTATATCAGAGCAAGAGACAGTAAAAGCCGGTTAATAAATAGCTAATTATTACATTTAGCCCAGTGAGTAATTCAGGTGATTTATCTTTCAGTGTTGATATTGTCCATCTATACACCACTATAGATTTTCAGATATTTTGTCACTAAATTTGCTAACAAAACAGATTTTACTGGGCACTTTGTCAAAGGCAATCCAAGTTTTTAATGCAATGACTCGTGATTTTTTATAATCTAATTACAATGGCCTGAAATTGAATACAAATTTTAAAATTCACTTTGTGATTAAGAGTCCATAGCCACATTTTCAAATTTAATGACTAATTTAGTGACTAATATATACATTATAATAAGCACGCTTATCACAGTTAGAAGGCCGTAGACAATTCAGGTCACTTTTTAAATTTTCTTGGAACCAAAGAAAGGAAAGCTACAACATTTTCATCTTTCCTTCTTTTAAACAAGAATCAATTTTAGTGTTGATAGGAGAGAGAAAGCTACTTCCAAAACTCTTCAAAGGAAATTCTTTTTGTGGTATTTATAAAGCCACAGTATATGATCCACCAGCATGGTTCTCTATTTTTATTTTTGTGTCCTGGTTTCATTTCCAGTCAGAATGCACATTTTTTGTTCAATAAGCTGCATAAAAAATAATCTTCATCCTTTCTTTTAAACCAGGACATTAAAAACTGCAAGTCTTGAAAAGTTCTTCTTATTTAGTAACCATTATCTCATAGAAAAAACCTCTAAAATTAAACTTAAATAAATACTATAGAATAAGCTGTGACAATTTACCCAGCATGAGTAGACTCTTATAATCCATAATTTTTCCATAATTCTTATTTTAATTTATATTTTCAACAGATAAGTCATAAAAATCAACACAAGTTTTTACTCAAACACAAGCTTAATGTACGACTGTGCACTTCCAAGAAAACATAAGGAGTTTTGTAGAAAGAACTCAGCCAAAATCTACCAATTTACCTCAGCCAAATATCACACACAAGAACTGGGATATCGTACACACACTACTCATTTTTGCTGAGGTTGCACAGACACATCTTTAAAGCTCTGACAGCATGATGCTCTTCAAGTAGGTGTCATTTAAATATTTACGACATGAATACTTAGATAAAGTTTCCATCATTTCTGTAAGCAATTTCAGGGGGAATCAAACTTGGAAAAACATGGAAATTATTAAAGCACTATGTGGCCACGCTTGCAGAAATACCAAATTTAGTGTGCAGCATGAATAATTTCTAGCCCTACTCAGAGCTTTAAATAGAAGGAAGTTATCCAGGAATTTTAATCAAAACAAATTTTGGAGGATGCAGGCCACTCCACAAACCAATAAATAAACAGTCTGAATGAACAATGCATAGCTACCTCGGGGGATGCTGCAGGAAAGCATGGAAAAAATAGAACATGAAAATCAACAATTTCAACCAGTCAGCTTCTCAGGGGCTGATTCTGATTTGATTTATACCAGTTTAAATCAGAATCTCATAATATCTACAAAATAATCCATCTCCCTGTCCAGAGGCCAGGTGCTTTTTGCAAGCCCAGGCTGCTCAGGAGTTGCTGCAATCCTACAAAGAAATGTTCACTGAGCTCTGCTGACTCATTCCAGCTTTTGATTTATTCCGGCTGGCAATAAGAGGAGACAGAATGTGTCCGGGAGGGGTGGAATGGGGCTGGATGGCTGTCAGGTGGGGGATGCCTCGAGCTTGTGGTTTCCTCATTATTAATGAAAACACCGACAATATTCTCCACCTCCTCAGAGCCTTTCCTTGGGTGCACAGGCCATGGAGCTGTATTCCAGCCTAAAAGTAGGAGTGCATGGAGATTTGGACAAGCAAATGAATTCTGCACACACCTTCCAAACCAAGGCGCTGTTTACATTCACACGACAATTATTGTTTATATTTGCCTCTAATCTGCATATGTGTCTTAAACGATCTACCCAAAGTGTGCTGTTACAATTAAGAGTAATCTGCAATTACTTCCAGCCAGGGTGTAGTCTTGCCTGCCAATTAATTACAGAGTTTGTGAGAAGTGTTTATAAATTAGGCAACTGAAAGGCTAAATACAGCAGAGTAGTCATCCTGGTGAGGCAGGAAATAAAAATGCCCTCAGGTATTTCATGACTCTGCTCTTGTGTCCACAACCAAAGACTGAAGAGAACACACTAAAACTCCACTGGCAATTTTCCAGGGTGCCAAAATGATATTTCCTACATTTAGCTTGCAGGATTTATAGTGCATTCCAAAATATGAGACTCTTAACGGCAGCGGCAGATCAGTCCTCCTTTTACAAGTTACAAATGTTTTTTAAGAGCCTTTTTCCTAACAGTCCTTTGACTTTATAACTGCTGTAATTAATGTTGACAGGAGCTGTGCTCCCTAATTTTTCACGTTTTGTAGAAAGAAAGATGTACCATCACTGGTTTAAAAGTTAGAGGCAAAAAGGAACCTATTGTAGGAAAATACCTGGGTGATTAAGTTCAGTCATCTGAAAATTTACTTAATAATTTTTTCTGACAAACTACTCAGTTCCTTTTTCAAGCTGCCCCTAAAAGTCTGATTGGAACTACAGGGACTGTTCTTCTAATTTCTAACCTTAGATATATTCATGCTACTCTATGCCCACTTGCTTTTGTGCTGATGTTTTATCCTGATTTTTATTTCAGAAAAGACATAGTTATATTGTGAGATTCAGTGCCACAAGATGTTGGAATTATAAAGGGATAAATGAGAAAATGTGGAAATGAAAATATATTACCTCAAAACTCAATCAGGAAGTCCATCAAGGGATATTAAAATTCATATGTAAATTTCTGCACTTCAGAGTGATAATATAAAGTAGAAAAAAAATACAACTCTGCATTTCTCAGCCCCCATATTATTGCCATAAGCATCCAATACTGGCTACTAGCAAAGAAAAGGCACTGGGACAAAAATACCTCCTGCGCTGTCCATAAACAATATTTTCCATGTAAATATAAATCAAGCTAAAGCTCTTATACTAGTCACAGATTCTTTTCCACTTAACTGTTTTTCACTTTATCTAAATTGCCAAAATAAACCCTTTCACTCTAAATATTGAATTAGGCTGAAGATCTCCAGTGCAGTCCCTGCTATATTCTGTGATGGAATGGCATTTTATTTTATAAAAAATTAAGGTTAGAGATGATTAAACACTTTGTTTTGTTTTCTTTTCTTTCAAGGAATTCTTGAAAAGGCCTCTAGATATTAAATAAGAGCAGTCAAAACCACATCCATGATGAAACCGTTCGTAAATGAGGCCAGAAATAGCAACCTTTTCATTAGCCTTGTCCACATGAAAGAAGTTTCCCTTTGGACTAATTAACTTTTTCAATAACTGTACAGAAGATGGAATGTGGCTTGACAGCGCTTGACGTGACAGAAACAATAAGACCAATCTTTGCCCCTGCACCATGCTCTGTAAAGGCATTGCCATGGGAACATTTATCCCTTTAGCCCTTTTGTGCTGAGATTCACTGCTTTGAACGCGCCCAGACCCACGAGGCTGTTGGCCTGTATATTTTAATAGCTGATGAGGGAGAGACTGAGGGGGCACGGGAGGAGAGGCAAGATGCTTGTGTAGCCTGGAGCAATATGTTTGTGAAAATCCCCTCACGGTGAACTGTGTCTCTTCCTGACTGAATCAGGCTTTCAGTGCTGCCCCTAAACTATGACAAACCATGGATTTTTAACACAGAACACATTTCCATCCGGAGTTAGCAGGCAGGCAGAAAGTCTTGCCAGGAAATTACATCTCCTGGCAGATACACTACAGCAACATCTTCTCTCTAATTCGACGGGAATTTATTCAGGCAACAGGTGCAATGGCAACCTCTGAAAAGCTGATGCCAGCTCACATCTCCAAAAAGCAGGACACACTTCTCCAGAGACCAAGGCAAGCGAATGATTAGGCTATGGCAAGATTAAGGACTAAAGGCTGGTTTTTCCCTCTCAATGAATATGTTTTATTACCTTTAAACAATAGGATTTGGGTTGTTGTGTTTTCACAGGAAACCAAATACTAATCATAGAACCATGGTTTGGGTTGGAAGGGAACTTTTAGATCCTCTAATTCCAACCTGCCCCGCAGGGACCCAATATTAGTCTTTGTGTTAAAGGTATCATACTTGCTTACTATGATAGAAATGACTTATTAACTTATAAATTATTGCTGTTCTGATTTAGATTTTTTTAAAAGGGAAAAAAGTTTTTGTTTGCATTAAGTGACCATTTCTGGACTTTAATCCCTACAGCATATATTTGCCTTGCAAACGTTTTTGTAGTATTTATCATCTTGAAAACTTGAGCTCATTGGCTCAATTCAGAGAGAGGCACAACCACTCCTAAATCACTACAAACATCCTTGTGTCAGCAAAGTGCTGTTTGGAGTAACTTGACTGAGAAGGCTTCAGAGCAAAGAAGATAGTGCAGAAACATTCCTCACTTTAGTTGATTATTCTTGAAAACTGCTCTGTCTCAATGTTATGAATGAAGTATTCTTATATAGAGAGGCCTTCAGAAATCCAGCAGGCTGTTGTGATAAAGCTTAAAAGAAAATTTAAAGATGCAAAAGTCTGAAGAATTTTATCAATTTTCACTTCTAAGACGAAGGAAAATTAAGTGAAAATTTACCAAAAAGGAGCAGATGTTACTCTATGAAGCAACAGTAGAGCAAGTGAAATTACAACCTGTGAGGATCTTCACTCAGAGCCATAATTTTAGGCACTCAACACTTACAATTAGGGTCAGATTCAAAATTAGTTACCTGATGTGTGAAAGCCTAATGCATCCCACTGGATGTTTTCCTAGCTAAAACCCAGCTTTCAAAATGAACAAAAGAAACATACGTTTCTGGCTTGGGATGCTGAGCAGCCATTTGTCAGAAATTTTTCAAAATAATTTTTTTTAAAAATATGATAATATGGAGATAAATGAAGGCTCAGTATCCTGCAAAAATAGGACTTTGATCTGCAAAATATCCCCCAATGGTTTGTTTTAACATTTGTATGTTTCATTTCAATACTATTTTATATCTGAAACTTTTCTTTGTACTGTCTTATCATTGGTATTATAAAACCAGTTCAAAACAAACTTAAACAAAAACTATCATAAAAGCTCATCTGTCATTAAAAACAGACAAAAAGAAAACCTCATTTCCTGTCTAGGTATTTAAAAAAAGTACATCTTCAATCAGATTTAGAAAGAAATTACATTCTAGATCATAGCTCCCATCCTCCACACAGCTCAGTAGGGACCATTTTTGCTGGGATTTCTGCCTATACCAAGAGAATGTCACCAAAAATATAAATGCTCCCCTGAAGTTGAGAGTCAATAAGTATTTTCCTGCTAGAAAGAATCACCTTTGGATCCTGAAAGCGTTACTGTAATTAAGTGAAAAATATATGATTATTTCAAGGGCTGATTCTTGCCTAGTTCTGCAGAATCTATCCCAGCAATTAGGGTGACGTGCCATCAGCCACAGGTTACTTTAATATCTTGTTTGTTAAATATGACTCCTACATACAAAAGTGCTTCAGTTCCTTAAATTGCAAAATGCTTTAGCACATAAGCATCAAAGCTCTTTTAAGAGCTACAGAAGTGTCATCCACTATAGGAGGTAACAGAAAATTAAAGTGGGAGTGGCAAGGAGGAGGGAAAAATTATCATGGGTGTACAGAATGTCAGAATATTGAGTCAGGAAGGTACTTTTAGACTAATGAAGGGTTCCTTTCAACTGAGTGCACTAAGCAGGATTAGCTCACTGATAGATTTTGACTTGGCACCTGGGTTTGTTTATGGGAATTGCAGTTTGGGTTGCTCTCAGGTCAGGGAAACCCAATGCCTGCCACCAGGAGACCATATGTTCCCCCCCCTCAAAGCCATCAGACATCAGTAGGTGAGCACATTTTTGAAGCAGCAGGTCTAAAAATATCGTAGTGAAGGGAAATGTCTCCCACCAGAGAGACTCAGCACAGAAAAACCCCCCTTCCTGTGGTTTTGGGGAAGCACAATAGCAGGAAGGAGCAGTGGAGCCCTGGCGAGTGAGATCAGACACAATACAGAGCATACTGCATTTCAGCAGTGGATATTATCACCTCTGGAAGGAATAAAAGAGCTGGATAACCCACAATCTTTATATTTCTGAGAGCTTCAAATCAATGACAGGCAGAACAAGGTGAACCACTTGAATAAAAGACACTGTTCCCCCAGAAAAGCACAAAGGCAAAATTCCAAACTGGTAACAGAGCAAAGAAGAAAGAATTGATGCTCCCACATTATTCTCAGCACCAAGGATTTTTTTCCTAGACATTAATTTTTTTATATAAAGAGATTTATTCTTGTTGTCTCTTATGTAAGTAATCTTCTCCTTAGGGAATTATCAAAAGTGAGAATGATCGGTGCTGGAATTTAATAAATTTGGGTTCTAATTAGTTTTAGTAGTTCCTACATTTAATTATTTTTTTTTAATTCTTCTTTGTTGGGAGAACTGGATTAAAATCAGATTGCAGAGCAATAACTTGGGAGGAGAGTGACCATGTGAGAGAACATGATAGACAGTGAAAAGCAATCATAGCCAGTAGCTATGATGGAGGAATTAGATTTCAAAGGGGAATTTCACATTTCCCAAGATGCAACAGGACATAATGCTGATTGCACTGATTCACACAGATGTGCACAAACATGCAATAGCCTTAGAGATGGAAAAAATTTCATCTAAGTTAGAGGAGACAATGTCAATAATGGGTTTATTTTAAAGTGTTTCTTTTTAGTTAACAATTTTCCATATATATCTGACCTTAAACATCAGTGCACACCTACTAATAACCTGAATTTATTACACAGAGTGCTTTGATGATTTCTCTGTCTTAAAATGGGCTAAATCAAAAAATGGAGGAAGGCACTCCAGGGAAATCCTGGACAATCGTTTTTTTCAACCAACTTCAACCCTCCCTTAAGCAGTCATGTTTCCTGAGAACCTACTGAAGGTGGGAGGCTGTTTCATTGTGGGAACTGAACATCATGCAAATACTAATAGGCAATGGAAGAGCTGGACTAGAATGGAGATCCTTTTGTAGCCTCAGCTATAGGTTTTTGTTCAGAGATTAAAGAGAAAGACAGACATTGCCCTCTCCGCAGAACAGGTTTGCCGAACCAAAAAAGGTAGACCTCCATGCTTAGAAGAAAAACCTGCTTGTACCCTTCTGAGTCTTAACCATCAACAGTAAAATAAGTCTGCCTCTGCCCGGGGGAACAGAGGGAAGAAAACTTGTGATGCAGAAGAGTAATGAACTCCATGAGCTTCCCTTTGTCATTAGAGCTTTCTTGAAGAGTGTCATTTCCAAAGAAAAAGACACACTGCAAGTACTGAATGACATACTGTACTCAATTACAGCTTTGTGGTGCAATCAGACAGGTTTTTGGCATCAGCAGGGACAGTAATTTTCCTTACAGTGCCCACAGAAATGTGTACTTTCAGGAAAAAAAAAAAGACAGACAGAAAGACAGTCAGATTTGATGCTGAAGACAGAGGGCCTGTGCCTAATGGGCTGCAGAAAAATTCTAAAAGCATCCATCTCTCTGAGCTCCCTGAGTGACCCCTGCAATGCAGCTGTGGCTGCCAAGACATATTGCTGCAAAATGGGCAAGGGACAAGTGTGTGAAGGACAGTTAAAACGTGCACACTTGGTCAGTTTTTCAAAATATTTTGAGGCAAGGCATCAGATTGCCTTGTAATTCATGTGAACAGCCTAATGCAGCCCCCCTCAGTACTGTAAGCATAATAACCTACATTCTGCCAACCAGAATAAACATATTAAACATAGCAGCAAACAGAGCTCTAAATGAGAGACATTATTTTCTATCTGTGTTCAGATGCCATGTGCAAAACACAGACAGGTGTAAACCCATAGTTCCTGACAAGGCATCCCCAGACCTTGTGAGGGCTGTACTTCATACGACACTGAACAGCATCACAGCCCCGATCTCTGACAGCACAGCAGCATTAACCCCCTACAGAGCCACATTCAGCCAGGGGACAGTCACATAAGTCACTAGCAGCTTTATCACTATGACAACCTTAGGACAGATGCAGTGCCAAACATTTCCTCTGCTTCTGGGCCCTGCTTTGAAAATAGTCCTGCCTCTCCAAAGCAGAAGAGATGACCAACTTTGTCAATTTTGTTTCACCCAAATTCCAGCAGTCCTTTGCTTTCCAGGTCGGAAAGTGATGTTGCATCCCTACCAGCAATGTGGAGCACACAAAATCTAAGTACAAATTGAACTTAGTAGAGTAGCAATGAATGTTTAAACACTTAGGCTAGAACCCTCCTACCGAAAAACCTGGCAGAAAGCAGAAGGGACAATCCTCCCACGAATGTCGTTGCTCTACGTTTAATCTGCATACACAGAATACTCAAGGTTCGTGTAGGCATATTTTAGGGTAGGCATGTCCCTGTTCAGTAAGAGACAGGGCCAAAAGCACAGGAAGAAGATGAGGTTGGTCTCTGCCCTCAGGTGTGCCAAACACACCAACCTCCCTGGAAGTGAGAGACAGCAGCACTGGAAAATCTGGAAACAAACTGCTTTATTTTTCTTTCTGTGGAGTGAAACAAATTGCAATTAAGTTGGTGAAAACAACCTAGTGAAACAGGGTGTGAAATCTAGAGGAGAAGGGAGAGCGAGGTGGAAGATTTTCTTTGTATCATTTACAAAGCCCAGTGTTGGTAAACTCTGGGAAGGAGCAGTGAAACAGCGACATTCTCCCACCCTGTAGTTCAGGACTGACGGCTTATGAAGAACCCAGCAAAACAGGAGTAAAGATATTGCACCTACATCCATCTGCCCACAGCAAGCAGCAAGAAAAGTCATCAGCAACCTTTATATTGCAGTTCAGAATGCACATGAACATCTTGAAATTGCTGTTGAGCCCGCACACACACAAAGCCCTTTGAAAAGCAGGTCCTTGTCTCTGTTCAGGTCAACTCTGCCAGGAGTCTCTTTTCTCAGGGCTGGAGGAACTCCCCATAGCCCTCCAATAAATATGAAACACACAGTGAAACAGAAGAGAGGGTTGGTGTTTTAGCTCTCTTGTTGAGATTTTCCTGTGTTCAGTGCAGTCAGCAATATAGGGCAACCTTAAAATTGCAAATCAGAGCTAACTGCCAACTCTGCTTGGTTTCACCACCGAAAGAAAACCCTGAACTACATCCCTGCATGGGCTCTCTGCCTGAGGACAGCAGAACTGCTCTGCAAAGGAACTTTGGCTGAAAAAATGTTAAGAGATGCAATTTAGCAGCTGCAGACTACTGTAGTGATGTTGCATGAAAGGAAACTCATTCTTTTTTCTTCGGTGTATTTCTAAGCAGATCCTTACTGGTCTAACCTTTTTGGGGGAGACAGGTTATGGATATTTCACTGGCATTGATAAATGCAAACCCTGACACAGATTTAAATACCTGACGTTAGTTTTAGCACCAGGATTAAATATTTACCCTCCATAGCCTAAGAGAGGAGAAATCTTTGAAAATTCCCATCAATCAGATCACTGGGGTTTTTCTTCATTCTACACCAGGGTTTGTCCCAGAAGACTTTAAGAGTTATGAAGTATCATAATACTTGTCGCAATATCTTTTTATACCTGGACAAACTAAGGTCAGTTCTAGCTCAACCTGCTCTAATTCTGAGTTTAAAATAATAACAATGCTTCTAATTAAACAGCCAATTCCCTCCTGAAATGCATTTAATCTTTATAGTCAAAGTACAATTCTTTATATTGAAGGTAAAAAAAGTTATCATTTTACCCAAAAGCAAGCAGAGTAAATAGGCAATGCTTTTTTTTTCTCTCTCTCTTTGGTCTACAAGAGTAGAACAGCAGAACTTCAAAAGAACTAAGGCAGAGAGAAAGCACAAAGACTTTACTACAACTTGTTTTGAAATAAAGACCAATTCCCCACCCTCCCCAACCTTCAAATCCTCACCATTGAACTCAACCCCAAAACACTTTTCCTGCTGCAATGGGTGCAGGAGTTGAGAGACAGCAGATAAATACAGGTAAATCCACATGCTGTGACATATGCACTTATCTTGAATCAATAGTCATGAAATAGCAGTACTGGGCTCTTGCCTGTGTGCAATAAATAGCAGAGATGAGGTGGACACAACTCACATCCTCAGGGGTGCTCTACATCACCCACTTACAGCTGGAGAGTGACAAGAGAAGAAATTAAAGGGGTTTACGTGATACTGTGATAATTCTAGGTAATTTGCCTTTTATCCCTCCTTTTCTGCTGTTAGCAATATCAGCATCACTAACCAATTAATGGGCACTTTAAGAATGCTAATCATGGAAGAGGAGGTGCCTGCTTGATGTGTACAGTTGATTTTACTGCAGCAGCTTTTCTGCAGGGCGCATGGAAATCCAGAAAAGGCAGACACCGTGAGAAGCAGGGCAGAGCAGTGGATGGAGCCCCCAGCACTGCTGAGGGAAGGGCACTGCCAGCACTGGCTCTGGCACCAACCTGCTGCCTGCCCTTTGCCCTCTGCATCTCTAACATGAAGATAAAGGTGTTTGCTGCAATTTAAAACAATTTTGGGGTGCAAAGCCTGCCTAAAATCTGCCTTGGAATTTTGCATCCCTACCAGCAAGTCCACTGTCTCCAGTTTTCTGTGAAAAAAGGAAAAATTAAATAGCAGAGCAATGGTTCTCTACTCTAGTGTCACATCTCTGGGCCCTGAACAGCCTACTCACCTCTGCCCGCCATCTACTGACTTCCAAACTCTATTTAATATTTCATTACTGTCTTGGATGGTGGACTGGAGCGTATAATTGCAAAATCAGCATAATGAGATGGGGGTGCAAGCAGGCTGAGGGACAGAATCAGAACCCAGCATGAACCTGATAAATCGGAAAAAAAACCTTTAAATTAACAAGATGCATTTCAATAAAGACAAGTTCAAACCACTACACTGAGTAAGGAGAAACTGAAAACAAAAATACAAACCACGAAGCAGCTGCTGATGCAACAGAAGAAATGATGAGACCCAGGTTTGTAACGCAAAGAGGATATGCACACACTGACCATCAACAGTGCAGACAAAACAGCAGCCTTGAACTCCAAATTCATCAATGCCATGTCACATACCTCCTAATAGTTATTTCTTTGTCACCCAAGTCTTAAAGTGGAAAATACATGCTTTTATCACGTACTGAAAATGTACTACATATGATGGGGGTTGTGTCGCAAAATGTTGTCCTTTTATTTTACTTTTAAATTATTTTAACTTCTGAGGAATACCATTTATCTAGAGCAGGAAAAGCAACAAAAATGGGCACCAAGGATATTAGAGCAAACATAGGTCGAATCTTTACATAATAGTGAGATAGAGATCAATGGAAATGTAACAGCAAAATAAGCAGGCAAGGAGAAGATACATAAACCTGGAATATCAGAATCTGTGCCAGCACAGCCTGCTCAGTAGGAACCTGGCAGATTACACTGGCAGGCACCAGAGGACTCTTGCCCATTTGGTGTTTGTTCATTCTTCCCCTCACTCTTGCCCTCCACGTGGAAAACATTCAGCCCTTGAATTTCAAGTGCCAGTGTTTGCCAGCCCCTTTTTCTGATTGCTTCTTCTTTGTTTAAATTACAAGCTCTCAGCAGCAAGCACCTTGTTTCATATTATGCTGCAAAACACCCACCACTGTGCTGATGTTCTAACAAAGGCAGACAAGACAATGGTCTTTCAAAAGGCTGATTAAGAAAAGCTATTATTCATCTCCAGGGCTTCATACAATTCCCTTCAGGAAGACAAATAGTGCTACAAATATAGGCCTTTGTGAATAAGGCACTGAGGTGATAAGAACTTAATTTCCATAGGAGCAAAGATACACGTTTGAGTTATAGCTGCTTTTATTCTTGTGTATGGGTTTCCAGCCAGAATTTAACTGCAGCATCACTAAGAAAAAAAAATTTAAAAAAAATTAAGTAATGTTAAAACTTATGGTATCTATACATTACTGAAGAGACTTTTGGTAGCAACCACCATGTGATAAGAGAGCCTATAGTTAATGAAGAAGTCCAGTAACTTTGTTGAGTGATATGAAACTGTCTGGCCTAACTAATCTTGAATCTCACGTGAGTCTTCCAAGCATCTTCAATAAGTCAGCTAAAACAAAGGCTACCACAGGAAAGAAATTAGACAAAACACACATTTCACGAGTTTCTAAAGGCTCTTGAAGACTTGTTTCCCCTAAAAGATTTCCTGGCATTACTGCAAGTTAAACACGCACATCCAGAGGAGAAAAGGGCTTATAATCTGCAAAAGTAATGAATGTTCAAAAAGACAAATAGATGAACACTATTTGTGCCAAAGGGAAAAAGGGAAAGTGCAAGTTTATGCTGCTGAAGTATTGTCCCTTCTGGTTTTAGGAATAAAGCCCATCTGGATTTTTGAACTTTTCACAACAGTGTCAGACAAATCCATACTGTAAATAAATGCTCCATTTTAAGTGACTCCCATTTTACCAGTTTTGTTAAGTGACTCCAGTGTGTTTCACCTTGTTCATGGCACTAAAATTTCACTGAGGAGGGAAGTTTGCATGGAAAGTACACTTTCTACAAACAGATTTTTTTTTGTCTTCCTACAGCTTAAAGATGTGGTCATATATAAGAATTCTTATAGGCACCAAATACACCAGTGCAACTAAAGCGACAGCCTTCACATCCTGCATGGTGTTTGACCTGAGTTCTGCCCAACACTACTGGAACATATCATTCATCACACATTAAAAAAAATTCAGTCCAAACAGTACTTGCACCTTTCCCATTCCAACTTGGAGAGCAGGGCAATGGACTCAATTCCCAGCTGCATCAAAGGGATTACTCTGAAAAACTGTCTAAAAGAACAAGAGCAAACACTGGATGAAAAGGAATCCATGAGGGAGGTTGGGCAGAATTCCTGTTTTCTGATGCGAGAAAAGCAGTGACTCCTATCTCTTCTGTGAGATTCAAAAGATTGTCCTTGAAAATCTTTTTTTATGACACAGCTCTCTAGTGGTGGATTTCTTTACTTAACTCCTGGCTCTGCACAGAACACCCCAAGAGTCACAGTGCATGCCTGAGAGCATTTTCCAAATGCTCCTTGAGCTCTGTCAGGCTGGTGCTGTGACCACTGCCCTGGGGAGCTTGTTCCAGTGCCCAACAACCCTCTGGGGGAAGAACTTTTTCCTAATATCCGATCTAAATGAGTATGATTGTCAGCATTTTATTTAGATTGTGACTATTAAATAATTCACTCTGTCAACCGCAACAAGATAGAACCAGAAAACATTTAACTTTTTAAAACAGGACCATACATGGGCACACTATAAGCTTGAGCTTGATAACAGCCTGTGCTTTCTGTCTGTGAAGACACACATATAATTCATCTCTGATGAACCTGAAAAATCTCCCTAATCAGTAAAAGCCAACTGGATAAATAAAGAATTTAGACAGTTGCACAGAACCAACTCATATTATCAGCAATCATTATTATTATTGTTGTTGTTTCTGAAGGCTAAGAAATTGGAATATTATTATCAAAAGCCACATACAGCCACAAAGAAATAAAATAATCATTATGATAACTGTCAAGTCAAACCAAGAAAGTGTAAATGGGTGGGCAGTCATCGCTATGGAAGGAGCTGAGCAGAATATCAGAGGTGGGGTTTTTGTCTAGATGTGATGTAAAGGATCAATTTCACAAAATTCTTGTCCCACAATGCCACAAGAATACTTTTCATATTTCTTTCATGTGCTGTTGGAGGAAGATCTGAAGGCTTCAGCAAAGCTAAGAGATAGAAATGTTAAATATCTTTCTGATAACTGAACACAAGTAACAAAACTGATGAAGTAGAGCTATGAGGGAAGAGTGAATGTATAATTAATTCAGGCAACTTGAGAACTACTTAATACCAACAACAGAAAATTTTGGGGTTTTTTCCTCATAGATTTAGAATATGAGCCATTTTCCAGAAAAATTAATGACAAAATCTCATTAAATTCAGTGGAACAGAATCAATCCTTATAATTCTGTCTGACTTTAATGGCAGTGGTACCTACAAAACACGTGTCTAAGGGGACTTAAAGCAAAATAGCAAAACGTTGAGAGATTATTTAGTGCAAATAAAAATGACACTGAGTTTTTAAAGCACAAGATTAGAAACCACTTAGACTCGGGAAAACGAAGATACAAGGGGAAAAAAAAAACCAGCCTAACTGTTGTTGCAGGCTGAATTGATTAGGGTCAGAAGATCTTCACAAATAGATTTCCAGCACAGAGAGAAGTCAACAAAAAGAGATCTGTAGGTTGAAGCTGACAGCATGAATTATGGATTAAAATAATCCTACCTGCCCCTTCATGACTCAGCCCACTTATAGATATTATAGGACAACAATTCATCCTTACTTATTCATCTTGGTGTTGTCATCTCAAAGATGGCAACCCCAAAATAAAGCTTATCTGGCTTGAAAATTTCTTCCCCAGAAGGAATCCACATCTTGTAATGTCAAATGTAAAACCTTGTATGGGCTCAGGGAGGGCAGGACCCTCATAGCCTGTAAATAAACTTACACCACTCTGCAGCTGCCAGGGTTTCAGCTCCAGAGGTCCAACAGATACAGATAGAGTTTTTTCTCAACAGGCAGATTACCTCCAATCACCTTATATCAGTTCTTCCTTGTCTTTGTACCTTCGAAAATTAGTTCTTCAAATTTCTGCCTTGCTTCTCTTATCTGCCAAAGTCCCTTCCATTTAATTAGAATTGTTTAAATTTTGAGTGTGCTTCTGAAGAATATATTTTAGTTTCAATAAAGTATTGTATCTTATCTCTTGAACACATTATTGGGGCTCCCACTTTCCTCTATTTCTTTTCCTTTTATATTCCAGGGTGTGCACACTGTCCCCTCTGTGATGCTAATAAGGTGCTCTTTATGTGTCTCCATGCTGAGTCCAGGGATTTAATTTCCTAATTTTTTCCTTACAGGCAATTTCTCATTTATTTTAAATAGAAAGAGCTTCCTTTTTGCAGGCTAATATTGCTTTTCTACCACTTGGTGAGATACCTCTGAACAACGTTAGGATTGCTGACCTCACCCCATGCCCACCCATCTCCTCGCAGGTGCTTAGGACTACAGAGAGACATTCCCAGAATTTTGATCTCTGTCGCTGTGGTTAACAGACATCGCAATTCTGCAAAAAAAAAAAAAGTTATTTTCACAGAGGTGTGAAATTGTTCATTTTGTGGCCTAGGTGGAGATCCACAGACAGGCAAATGCAATACCCCTGGCAAAGTCCTGATGAGCTGTGGAGGCCTCCAGTGCAGTGACCACTCTGCTCAGCTGAGGGAAGAAGAGAGTGGGGCTGGCTGGGGCTGCAGCTGCAATTAAAATCGGTACAAAAATGCTTATCTTTCATTTTAAAAACTGTGAGAAAATGCTTGATTCTATTTCTGAATTTAATTCTCCCTGATTGTTGCAGTTACAAAAGGAGAGGACATTTCCATGAGGAGGAGGCCAAGAGCACTATTCAACGAGGGGAAACGTGATCTGCAATGGAACCTCCGTGAAAACATCATGAAACCGTGTGAAGGCATCTGGTTTATGACAGCTAAATAATACCCAAGCCTACTCATTTTGGTTAGTGTCAGAGCTGCCTTGCCATCTGACAGTCATCTGTTTTCCTTTCCAATTCCATTCCATTAGGGAATGGGCTGGAGAAAACTTTGAAAGCACACAATAAGCAATAAAATAAATAAAAGAAAACAAACTAGATTTATTAAATCAAGCATCCTATGCAAGATATTTAAGGCAGTTACTTATAGTGTTTGCATTTTAAAAAGGTCAAATTAAATTACTATCAATTTTTGGCAGAGTTGCCTACAATTGTCTCAGAAATTTAATCTAAATGGGCTGATATAAAGCATTAATTTGCTCCAACTCCCTCAATCACTCTCTTACTGGATATAAATCAAGTGCAATGAAGGAGGAGGCTCATTTTTTGATTATTTGTGTATCTGGTAGAAGGACTATTTGCAGTTAGGACTGTTACTATTATTTTTTAGGCATGATCAGAAATAAATGAGCCGGAAACAAACTGTATTTTTTTATTGTTTCTTTGGGTGAAGTTACCGAAAGCAAAAGAAAACAGTTTTATTTCCACTTGGCAGAAGTGTGTCCATAAATTTTTTAAATGGCTCAATTGAAATGCCTACAAACTTCACTGCTGCCCATATGAAATGAGAAATTTTTGATTCACTTATACATCCATGAGCCTAATATATTACTTATATAGGAGAAAGACAAAGCAAGAGGGAAAACACTGCTGGACTCAGGAGAGCAGATGAAACAGTCTCTTGATGATAAAAAACATTTTAAAAAGAGCTCTAAGTACTTTCAGTATTTTTGTTTACTTCTATTGCTATTTTAATTTTAGCTAGCAGAATAAAAATTCATTTGAATTTGTTACTCCAAAACAAATCTGGAATTCCTTCTCTCTCTGTTAGCCACAAATATAATTACGTCAATGCTTGCTGTGGTATTTTGTCAGAGATATGCGAACACATTTGTGACCCCGTAGCTACTCCCAGAAGAAAGGGAATCACAGAAGCTACTGGACAATACTTCCATCACAGAATATCCAACACTTCCAGAAATATTCTAACAGTGAAGCACAGGCCATCAAGAACAAATACCCTAACTATTTTTATCCCTGAGGATATAGCAGTCAGAGTCTCTTGCTTCTACAAAGCCACAAATTTTCATGAAACTTGTAGAAATTTAGCCATCTTTCAGATCTTCAACTTTATGCCTGGAGCGCTTAAAATTTGACATTACTTTCTAAAGATTTTGCTGCGTGGGAGGAACTGCCCCAGCAGGCAGCACACTTAATTTTTCCTTCAGAAAATAAGATAAAATAGTGCCTGGAATGTGTTTGTGCTAATAAACTTACCCCTGGCCAACTGATCATGTGGGTTTCTGAGATGGGAACAGCATCTGTCACAAGAGTGAAGTCCTTGAGTGCAGCATATTCCATTCTTGCAGCTGTCTTCACTGGGCTTGTCTAACTCTTCAAAGATCTCAGAATAATCTATGCAGGTGGAGAAGGAAAGAACATTTTAAGGACAATCACACCTGAAATCAGGGTTTGGAAGAAAAAGCAAATACGAACATGGCAGAAATAGCCAACTCTGCATTAATCAGTAGAAAATCCGGATGTCAGGCTTTGACAATTGATTTAATTTAGATTTAAATTTAGCCTGGTAAGGATATTTTTAGTTGCTGCGATTAGTGTATCTGATAAAATCCAGAGAATTAAAATTATGTTTAAATGCTGATCCTGGAATCAGTCAGAAGAAACACAAAAAGGTTATTCCCATGGGTGGTACACCTGTTTGTAGGCCTCAACCTGTATTCCTGAGTGAATCACTGGGAATCTGATGGCTGATAAACCCAGGCAATGATTAATTAATATTAATTTTTTGTGATACACCCTTTCCACCTAAAATAAAATGTGGGAAGTCTTATTCATGCTGATCTAACATTACAAAAATAAGCAACTCTCAACATTAATTCAACAGTTCCACTAATCTCCCATGAGGTAAATATTAAATGCAAGCTTTGTCTTTTGGGCAGAACAAAACTGAATATACCCAAATTTATGCCTTGACTTTGCAAGCGTGGATTTGTCTGTATGCAAGAGGAGATGCAGGTCTTCATGATGCAAACTTGTAAATGCGTGCAAAAGTTCCATCATATCTGTAAAGGCTTGCATACAAAATGGATATACTGGAACATAGACAGGCTTAATTTCCTTAAACACAAGAAAATAGAACTTTAAACTGCAGTTTATAACAACTATAACAACTCAAAGTGCAGTGATTTAGCACTAGGTTCTGAGTGCG
Organism: Melanocharis versteri; assembly: GCA_013397845.1. Taxonomy (NCBI): domain Eukaryota; kingdom Metazoa; phylum Chordata; class Aves; order Passeriformes; family Melanocharitidae; genus Melanocharis; species Melanocharis versteri. The sequence goes on along the minus strand of VZTG01005428.1, from coordinate 328,577 downwards.
ACCTGGATTTAATTCTGTGTCAACAACCACCATGGATAACAGGTCCACAGTTATTTATTTATTTGAGTTTTCTTTTTCAATTAAAAATTAATCCTGACCAAATAATGCACATTGTCAAGAGAGCCTGCTACTGGGGAAAAAAACAAGTATACATTCAACAATTTGGAGAGTTTCTGAGACAAGAATGTAAACAATAATTGTACTTCATTTGTAATGTGTAGGGCACTGAGCTAGATGACATTGCATTACAGCTGATAATAGAGGCTTTTCCACAGCAAAGATATCATTCAGCAGTAATCCCAAATCATTCCACTTGAAAAGTCTCTGGAGATTATTCACACACATTTTATATACATATGTGTACATACACCTCCTTATTTTCAAGTATATACTCAACATCACACTTTGCCAAACCCCATGCACTCCCAACACATCATAAAGAGAATTTAAAAGATCATAGAATCATCCCCCAGCCCGTGTTGGTACGGGGGGTTACCCCAACCCAGGTGCAGCTTGACCTTATTAAACCTTCTGAGATTCCCCTTGCCCCACTGCTTGAGCCTGTCCAGGTCCCCTAGGATGGCATCCAGACAACATTGTCAGAATTAAAGGTGTAATGTAATATTTCAAAAGCAATCTATTTCAAGGCTAAAAATATCAAGGAGACTAAACTAATTTGAGCTCTAAACTTAAGATTTCATGCCTCTTGTTTGTGTATTCTTTGCTGTTTGGTATGGCAAAAGCAACAAGACTAAAGCTTTCGAAAAAGAAAGTGCTAATTTGTTTATACTGTATATTGGCAATAATCCTAGTGGGGGGAAAAAAAAAGATGTCTGGCAAGAAGATCCAAACCAAGGAATTGAAAATTAGGTTCCATACTACATTAAAAAAAAAAAAAAAAGAGAACTCAACTGTTTTCTTAACAGTCAGAAAATCTCTGCTATCAAGGCTATCCTTGATCTGCTCCCTTGTGATATATTTCAGAAGAAACTCCATCCACACGAAGTTCCAAATTGATATGAAGCATTTACTGCTTTTTGGCAAATGTGAATTAAGAATTTGCAGCACATCTCACCATAGAGGATTACAGGGTAATTCCTGTCCCAGAAGCATTCCTTGTGCTGGAGTGGGGGCAACAGACACTGTGATTGACATGATGCGTCTGTGTCGAAGTATTCTTTTCAAAAGCACACACCTGGACTGTTCTTCAGGTGCATTTCTGTGCTGATGGATCACAGATCAAATCACTTCTAAGGTTTTGCCACCTTGTACATCTCAATGGCACTAAAATATTGAGTTGAATTAAGTCTCCAGAACTAAACAGCATCCAAACAACACTTCTAAGGGGACAGCAGTTAGTGGAGAGAAAATCCTGAATTTCTAAATAGGAGCTTTTCTTCTTTAATCTATTAATTGCTCTTCAGAATCTTGGTGTGCAACTTAAACTCTCCTGGTAATGTCATCCTTCCTGTTCATAAGTACGACAGCAGTTCACTCACTCTGAAAGTCCTCAGTATTTAGGCAGTTTGTCATTAAATGGTTGTGAACATTTCACACGTTTTACCCTCGGTCTTCAGGAAGGAGCTCATGGTAATGGCAGGAATACAGGTAGTGGGAGGTGCATCCACTAATTTCCTGAGCCAGAAATCCAGCCAAGAGAAGCTGTTGGTCTAACATAATTTTCCTCTGTGCTTGTAGACACAGAATATTGTTCACTAAACATAAAAATTGAGTGATTTCAAGGTTTTGAAAGAATATTTACCACCTGTCTGTCCTATTTGAAAGGTCTTACCTCATTTACAAGGAAGGAAAGAATTAGCATACTTTCTACCTTGAAAGACACTTAAATGTTTGCAGTGCAGACAGGTCAGGAACTTGCTGGGTACCACCTACCCATGCCAAGAAAGAAAAAGTCATGAGGAATGCATGACAGACAGTGAACTACTCTGAGAAAAACTATGTATTCCCATTATGTCTTGAGGCGGGGTTTTTCTGAGCAAAACCAAACCTCCAACAAAGCAGAGCACCAGTTCTTCTAGACACACACACACCAGAAAGTGCAGCTGTCACCACTGATGTGAAAATGACAAGTGCCCATGTATTTTGTGAATGGAGCAGGGGAAGACAGGAGCAGCAGGCTGGGAGAGCAGGATGGGGCACAGACTGCTTGGCTGTGGCCTGGTCTGGAAGAGAGACATCTTGACACCACCTTGCAGCCCGGGATCAGCACATTTCACGTTTTCAGAATCACGATCAAAGATAAAAAGTCGGTGTAGAGCAATTCACTCCAGGGAATGCAGAAGGTGCCTGACAGCCAGACCTTCTCCATTACTTTTCAGTTTAAAGCAGCACAACAAAATTGCACATTGCCCAGGCAGCTGAATGTCTCCATCACTGCCCGGATGGCTTGAGCATGGCAGGGAGATGAAGCAGAGAAGACTGATCTGGAATGCCTCAGATTTCAACTGCAGTCCCAGCACAAGCACTGACCTGCTGGGTGAACCTGCGCTGATCCCTGTTACCTCCACACCTTTGTTTGCTTTTTCATCCTTTCTTAACTCTGGGAGAGCAAGGACTTTGAGGTTTGATCTGTAAGCTTTAAGGGTAACCTGCAGCACCCCAGGAATTTAAAACAAAAAGGAGTTTTTTACATCAAAAGTACGAAGTTACAGATTTCTTTGTTGGTTGTCACCTTGGATGCCCCTAGTACCCAGCAAATAGTTTAAAACTCCACAGAGGGTAAAAGGCAGGCAAAATGTCCGTGTGGTCTTTCTGGGTGGGCAAGGTTGTGAAGCTCTCTAACCCATCTCCACAGAGACACATGTCAGCTGTGATCAGCCACGGACAGTTTTAGACCGAAATGGAAAAAGACAGTGACACCTGAGTAAGAGCAGCAGCATCTGAGGCTAGAAGGCTCCAGGTAACAACGAGTTGCTGAAGTGAGAGCAGCACCAAATCCCTTATCTGTTGGTTTCACCTCCAGCTCTTGGCTATTCTTTTGCCTTGAAACTAAAGCCATCAGCAACATGTGAAGGGCATGAGACCTTCTCACCTAGTCAGCAAGGCTCTTGTTTCAAAGCACAAAGAAAAGCTGATGTGAACAGTTGCAACAATGGAGGATAGTCAGGAATCACTCAGGAATTCTCACATACCGAGCCAATGTTTAACAGCAATACAAACACAGATTTCAGGAATGTGTGTGAAGATGAATCCACTCCTACAAAAGAGCTTACAAACCAAGTTAACAGAATAGTAAAGGAGAAGTAGGGGCAAGGAAGGACAATGTGATTATGTGGTTGCTTGGGAATCTAATACATATCAATGGAAGATAACACAGTAGAATATTTTGGAGGTTTTTGTTGAGGTTCTTTTAACACAACTATATTAACTTTTAGTCTATAAGTAGTCAAGGTCTAAAGTCCTTAACCAGAGAATCTCATTCTGCCACAAAGATCCCTTCTGTGAGAAGACCACAAAACCACAGGCTGAAGAGAGAAAAGTAAACGCTGAGAAATCAGTGCAGGAAAGTCTGATAAGCTCCAGACCCATATTCCTGCTAAATCAGCAAGAAACGAAAAAGTTAGGATAATAATCTGCCAAAGTCCACTGTCACACACCGGCACCAACACAGTGGAATATTCACCCACTACCCAAGAGATGGTGTCTTGCTGTACAGAGGTAAAGACCACAAGCCTGTACTTACATCTGGTGTAACACAGGAACTTCTCAGAGACCTTCTGAACATCCCTCTGCCCAGCCATCAGCCCTACCCATCTCCTTGCACACCAGTATAACCCTCCTTCCTCCCCCCACACCCAGGGAACAGCTGGCCTTGGCCTAGGTGAGTCTGTTGTCTCTCATTAGGTGACAAATTGTCCATTCCTACACAACTTCAACCCATGGATTTATGAGGCTGTTAGAGGTGAAGGTGTGCGTGTGTTGCACTCTCTGCCGCCAAAATGAGGGGGAAAGAATGAGGGAAGTTGGTGAAAAGGCATCCTGGCATTTGACATCGTAATTTGGAGACAACAGCTGAGATTGTGAGCAGCTACTTCGTTTCTGTCAGCCTGAGGCTTTCGGTGAACACTGAGCTGTGCTTGCTTCGGTCTTGATAAAACTCAAAAAAACCAGAAGGAGGAGCCACAAAAGGAAAGGTGTCCACTGAATTATACAAATAAAAAGGTTCATGAAAAACTAAATGTATTATAATGAGGATACTATTTAATCGGCAGCTCAGTTAATGACAGCACAGTGCCAGTGACCCTCTAGGCTTTATGACAGACACAAACTCTGCCTCTTGGTGTGTCCTGTGAGCTCTGATCTGCTGTGGCTCTCAGCAGACAAAATGACATGCCAGCAGTAGGCACTGCTGAATGCCTCACTCTCCAGGCCAAGTAATGGAAGCTCCTCCGTTTAAGGGACACCTTAAACAATGTGCACCTAAAACATTGTTTTTCTAACCTCTGGTTTTCTTTCTTTTCTGTCTTGCTATTATTCAAATAAAAACGTCTAGAGCCTACAGTACTCCCACCCATGCAGACACATCACAAGAAACTGTTGCGTTTGCAGCTGGAATAAACAGGAAGAAGTGTAAATTTTAAGCATAGGCTGAGAACAGAGATGTGGATAGTTTAAATGTCTTGTCCAAGGTCAGAAGTGAAGTCTGATGGCAAAATTAATCCTTAGGATTAATTCAGTTCAGGAAGGGAATTCGTATTTTTCCCCAAAGGCTGTGTGTAAGAGAACTGCTTTTCTGGAAGATCAGATTGGAGTAATATACCAGGCTTTTTTTCTGCAATGAATAGCACCAATGCTCTCCTCCAGAACGCTCAATTTAAGGTCATGGAATTCTGCCAGCTTAAAACCAAACAATAATTAAGACCTTGGCTGGAAAGAGGTTCAGTTAAGCCTGCAAACTGGTGGACAGCCATCCCCTGAATTCAGACCACCCGTACTTTCTGCAACAGTCCCTGTTCTCAGATATTAAAGGGAGTTGCATGCAGATGCATCAATAGGAATCTCATTCATGTGTCAGGAAGGTATAATTTGCTACTCTCAGGAATCAAAAGACTTCTTCCAAATTTTCATCTGCATAATAAAATGAAAATTGCTGTTCAGTTTCATTCCTTGATGTCTTGCTGATTTTTCCCTCCCACTGAATAGCTAAATTATTTTCCAGATATATTAAGTTCACTTCCCTGAACTTTAAATTTTTTAATATATTTTTTTACCACTTTCTTCAGCTTCTAAATGCTTGTGTAAAATTAAACTTGTCCACCCTCACCAGCACTCACCACTTCCCTCGATTCAGCTGCCTCTGGAAATTTCCATTTTATTCCTCTTCCAGATCAAACCCAAAGATATTTAGTAAGATCTGAAAGTTGCTCAGCTGGATATCTTTCCTTTGTACCTGTCGCTGGATACTCCAGTTTTCAGGCCATGCCACAATACCCTCCATAAGTCAATCTGAAATGATTTTTAACTAAGCATTCAGAGCAACTCCTCTGAGCTCGCTCTCTGAAGCCAAAGGAGCAAAGAGCTTCTACTCAACTGCAACAAAACAAGTGTCAGAGGTTTTTGTGCACTCAAATAGCCCCTCACAACTTTCTAACCCATCTTATTCCTCTCAGTGAATTTGCCTGTGATTTCCTCACAAACCCTGAGCCCTGTAAGTGATGTTTTATTGAAGATACTGGTAGAGAACTCACATTTTACCCCCAGCACATACTGGAATCCCTGCTACCTCAATAACACATTCCTGCTTCTGTTCTTTAGAGCATTTAAAAACTCAAACATTTTTGTATTTCTTTTAAAAATACAAGAATTTTACTTAACAGTTCTGTCACTGCAGTTGCTGCTTTCACATCCAATATTTTTATTCCTGCTGATGTGCAATTTCAAAACAACTAGCACAATGCTTTTAAATTATAAACATCCTCTAATTAGCTTATTTGCTGCCAAAACATTCAAATTTATCAACTCCACCCTTGGATGACTGATTCAATGCTAATTTTGAAGGACAATATTATGAAGGCACAGAGACCTATTGCAGCATTTATTATTTAAATAAACTATCATAAACCAATGTAGCACCACAGGCATCTGTGAAACTTGAAAGAAAGTTAAAACTCAAAAAA
>VZTG01005428.1:140575-322409 GCA_013397845.1 Melanocharis versteri | reverse complement strand
AAAAAAAAAAAAAAAAGACCCAGCATATGACCCTTGAAGCATTTTTCTGGATTTTAACTGGAACGCAGGTAGTAGACTGCATGATAATTTTTATATACGCATTTTAATATATATAAATAATATTCCTGATTTGTTTCCACGAGGACCAGCAATATTTACCTTCTCAAATACACTTTGATATACGTGCTGCCTACGGAATTTTATCTAAGAAATCCACAAGAGAGAGGCAAATCCACAAAGCAGCCTCCCAAAGATTTGGCACAAAACAGTCTTCAGGAATCAGGCTACAATCATTACATATAAGCACAGAGTTTAAGGAAGATTTATAAACTGCTTACTACACCATCAAGCCCATGAATTACATCCATGGGGAGGGAGGCCACATGAACCCCATGAGGGGCTTCAGATGATATGAAAATCAGTACTAATTTGCACAGAACAGAAAAGAACAAATATTCCCATCTCAGCCTTATTGGGACCCTAGTATCCCACTTAAAAACCAGATTGCAACACTTTTACTGTAAAGGCCCACTGTTTATTTGTCTTCCTTGGTTTTTTTCATACAATTTGAAATATTAAACATGATGAAACATCTTTCTGGCTTATTATACTAAGGTAAGAACTCCATTTCATGAAATTGGAGTCAACCTCAAGAGCTTTAAAGCAATTCCAGAGGAACTATGCTCACCCAAATAACAGGGTTAGATGTCAAATATAATTGCATATGGGACAAGAAATATTTCCTTCTTTCTAGAAGTTAGATTTTTAGTAAAATTTGTCTGTTTTGTTATGAAATTATTCCTCCACTTTCCTCCAAAGAGAAACATCAAACCTGTCACCCCGTTTTAGCTCATCTGAGCATTCAAAGCAGCTAACAGGTATGAATATGCAAGTTTTGAATCATGGACACTTTTTAAAAGACCAGTCCATAATATCTCAACCACTTTCCTCACTGCCTTTAATCAAGTGCCTTATTCAGTACTTAAGCACTGTTCACACAACTATCGACAACGCAAAACCAAGAAAGCGGGAGAAAAGGATAAGAGCTACTGCACAGGAAATTAACAGATTTATGACAACAGCAACAATTGTGAATTTATAGGTACCCAGTGAGTGATAAGCCCTTAAAGCAATCTGTCACACATATCCCAACAGGTAAATTGAGGTAGGACAGAGAGATTTACTGATTTGCTTACACTTGATAGAAAATAAAATTTATTGTAAGAACAATACACGATGTACTGTGCTTCAACTACTTCTTTCCTTGTTTAAACTTGGATGTTACGAATGTTGTGACTGTCATTTAGCAAGCTGTGCTTATTATTTAAAACAGCATTTCTTCCACACCCCTTATTTCCAGAAGTATTGACAGAAAGGAAAAAGCTGAAACAGGAGTGCTAAAGAGACTGCCCCTACAAGGAAAGACGGATCTGCCAAAATAGATATGTTTTCTCTGAGAAGGAATATCAGCATGAAACACCTGGATAGACACAATTAGCTTTTCAAAGGGGTGTCTGACAAGACAGCACAATGGTCCAATTGTCAGGGCCCCAAACTAAGACTTGAGGCAGCTGGTTTCAGCTATATCTGCCATGATGGGTAAATATGAATACGAATACAAGAGAAATAACCCATCAAGATAGGGTTGACTGTGAAGCAGACTTCTAAGAGAAGCTGCAGGAGTCCAACCAACTATCAACAATTTTCAGACTAGTGCCAGTGCCATTACAGCTAATGCAGGAAAAGACTAACCAGGAAAATATTTGGGAAAGCTCAGGCTGTTCCTCAGTGCATCTAGGGTTTGTTTTTTTTTTTACTTTTAAAAGCAGGGGGAAAAAAACACAACCAAAAAACCAAACAAACAAAAAAACCAAACAAAAACACAAACAAAAACAAACAAACAAACAAAAAACAACCACAACCTTGAAAACACAGAACACAAGTGAAACAGTGACATCTATCTGATTTTGTGAAGGACCTACAACAAGAGCTCTCACCAAGACATCCCATGTATTTCCATGGGTGTGATCTCAGGAGTCATGAGGATACTTTAGTGGCCACAATGATGTCTGTGTCAGTGCTCATCAAGAAAGGTAAGATTGGAAAGGGAAGATCACACTCTGGAGTTCTTTCTAGTCATGCTCCGAACAAATACTATCCAGAAAGAAATAAAACATACAAAATACAGTCCACTCTCTAAAAAAACTCTGCTTTCCAGATCTGGGAAAGAAAGAAGCAGAGTGTTGTCTTGCTTAAGTAAGGCAAAAGCAAAGTGGAGGCAGAAATCCAGCACTGAGTGGCAGAGGTCTCCTGAAAGATAATTCTTTTCAGCATTATTTGCATGGTGATTTAACACATTGCCATCAGAAAAACTTACCCGATGACTGGATTTCACAGCCTAGATTGCTTGCCCTGCTCTCCCTGTTTGCTTCTATTTTTGCAGATAGCAGTCTGTGTTTAACATCGTTTCAAACCATTTACAGCGCTGTGTATCAATTCTGCAACATGATACAGGAGCAGAAAGAGCCAGGAAGCAAACCTGGTAGCAGCCACCACGTGCACTGCTCTGAAAAAAAAAGCAGGAATGGCATCTCAGAGCAGTGCTGCTCTCTGCAGGATAGGCTGCCTCTTATCCCAGGTGCTGCTGCCTCTGACCCCCTGCCAGACAACAGGTATTTATTTCAAAAGCATCTTTTAATGGCAGCAGGAGCTGTGAAATCCTCAGGAGAACATAGAATTAGGCCTGAGATTCAAAAAGAAAGAGAAATCTGGGAATGAGAATATATTAGAATTTTTAAAAACTATGTGTATCTTTTAGGAGATCTTACTGTATACATCACACTGATCTAGTGCTGTTAAATAATGGGAGTGCTTAAAGGTTTTCTTTGTTCATTAATTTCCTGCAGCGACAAGACTTTTGCCTTGTAATCCTTCTGCTATTTGTGACAACTTGTGGTGTTGCAGAGGTACTTTTTAAATGCAGTCCCAGGTGAAAATGAGAGTTTTGAGGCTCTCATCTAGGTAGGGACCTCATCTGTCAGGGGTCCTGGAAAGTGTGAATTCAGGCAGACAAGACTTAACAGAAGGATGCTGGGTGATTTAAGGGCAATCTGAATCAACTTGCAATTTGTGAAGTGATAACAGTGCCTTTGAGGCCAGATGAGACAGAAAGTGTAATGCCTTGAATTTAGGTGGTTGGGACCACAGGGACACAACAGTGCTGAGGAGAGGGAGGTTCTTCAGTTCCTTGCTTTTTCATTATATATAAATCTTGTAATTCCTTTTTCTCCTCAAACGGTGCATCCATAATTTAGATTTCTAAAGCCCAAAGTTAAAATCTACAAAATGTACATTTAAATAGTACAAATAAATTATGTATAGCCTAAGGATGTGAGGGTGTAAGTCCACAAGGAACCCTGGGATAGCGTTGTCTTGGCATTAATAAATCTTGGATTAAGAAAAGTGAAATTTCACCAGCTACCCAAAATTCAAACCTGTCATCACTGATCACTTTATTTTCATTTGACTGAGTGCTGGTACAAGAGCATTTAAAACTTGGTATTCTTCTTACTAGTCATAAAATGTCCCATTGTTTTTGCATTCTTCTCTCTTTATCTTGATTTTATCTCATCTAATATTAATTTATATTCCCTTTAAATATACAGAACCATGAAAATGTGGAAATTAAGGCAATCAGTAGTCCCTGGAGTACACCTTGGCTGCCATGGAAAAAGTGTAGAAGATGTGTCTAAAGGGTTGGAAGAGAGCTAACCCTCTTTCACATGAGGGCAATATCCAGGGAACAACAGGCTGCAGCCTCTGAGGAGAAAGAAAAAATATCCTTTGCAAATTTCTTCCTGTTTTGTTGAGAATCAATGATTTATTCAACCTTCTGCCTGCAACTGTCCTTCTTGCACACTTCAGACCAAGCAGAAAGAATAGTTCATAGTCATGTAAGGCAAATAAACATTAGAGCAACTTCAAAACTGAGGTCCGTAACAAAACCCCTTACCTATCATTTTCCTACAGTCTCCTGGTAAAGAAGTTGCACAGCTTAGCCTTTCACTGACCCACAGGAAAAAGAGATTGAAGGCCACATAAATAGGTCGAGGCCATCACTCTAGGAGGGAAAAGCTGCCTAAGCAGTGAAATAAATTATCCCAGGCCCAGGTCCGTTCTACCATGGACAGATTATTACAGGTATCCATCCTAGCTAGGCTTACACCCACTGCTCTGGGGGTGTCTGGGCACTCTCTTTTACAAATGCCATCTTCACCAACTCCTAGAGTTTATAAATCTCAGTCCTACTCCATCCCACCTTTAAAAGAGGTGTGTTAAACCAGCCTTCCCAGTGCCTCCTTGTATGCCTGACACCAGTTTTGGTGCCTCTCCTCACACCTCCCCAGCTCTGTCCTGCCTGAGGTGTGGACACCAGAATGGCACCAAAGTCTCGTTCCCATCACAGATCTGCACAGGAGTGCAACAATTCCCTCCATCCTCTCCCACCACCTCTCCTGCTGAGCAGACACTGCATAAGGTCCTGCAAATCACCCCTTTAAATTGTGCATCTGAACCATTTGATATGATTATTCCATGTCCCTCCCTCTGCTTCCTAATTCTCCTTTCTGCCCAAAGCACAAGTGAAATGGCAGTTTTTACAGCAGATCATAATACTTTTAAGCCGAGGACAACGTATGTAGAAAACACATGAATCTTTTTTATTGGATTAGGGCCATTCCCATGTTTACCACTGTGGATCTTTCCCCACAAATGATGGTTTAACTACAGGCTCTTTATGATCCAGCTCCAATGCTCTCACGATAGAGCTGTACAAACAGGCCTTCCTGCAATTTCCCATTCAGGGTGTAAAAGTAGAACAGATCACTAATTTTCATAAAAGCAAGCCAAGACTCAAACACCCAGAAGGGAAATGCTGAAGTGCATTCTCAGTATTAGGCACATTATTTAAGTATTAGTAAGAATAAAATTTAAATGAGCTACACCGGCCACAGTGTCATTACCTATTTCTGTGTCCATTAATTACATCTTCATCTCACCCTAAACCTTTCCATCAAGACTATTTTCTGGTTTTCCCAATTGTAAAGAGATGATGAAATGGCATATATAAGTAATAAAATCCCAAAGTAGAACGTAGTATCTTTCAAAAGCCACCATGTCAAATTATTAACAGTGGCTAATGATTTTTGGATAGCCAGCCCACCTGGCTTTCCAAGTTTTCTTTTTAGGGTTTTACATATGCACATACAATTATAAGTGTATGCTTTAAAGGAAGGAAAATGGAAAAGTTAACTGCCATGTGTTAATACATCACAGCCATCTACAATTGTCAATGAACTGTGACCCATCAACAATAAATAGCAAACACAAAATGCAAGAAAAAAACACTAAAATAAATTTGTCAGCTAGAAAACTTGAAGTTAGGAAGATAAGCAGCAACTGCATCTAATAAAACATGAAAAGAATACATTGCCATAGATGTGGGTTGTGAGATAATACCACTACTTGTTGCTTCACTCTAGGTTCTTAATATTAAAAGCATTGTTTTTGCAGCTACTAAATCAAGCAATCGCATGATTCTGCAGGCTGAAATAATGAATAAATCTTCGCATAGGCAGAGACTAACAAGGTCAGGTTTTAATAATTTATTTTGTTACTGTGTAAAAAACCCTTACATAAAGGCTGACAGCATTGTGTGGGAGTGGTTCATCTGACTCTTCACATCCAATCAAGGTTCAGAGTGATGCTTTTTGTCCATTATCAATAGTTCTCAGAACATCTCTAAGTAAAACAGGTCCCCAGCAACCCTTCTACTCTTCACCCCAAACTGTTTTCCCCTTTTATTTTCCTATTTCCTATTTTATTACACACCTCCATTTGCCAGGGGAAAATAATTTTTTCTTTAGTCTTCCACCACTGTCCCTAGTGCCACACTCCCACCCGTGTTCTCTGTATGCTGAGAACATCATTTCTCGTGCCTTTTCAGACTGGAGCTCCAGCAGGATGCTCTTTCTCTCCCTGTGAATAAAACAATCCTGGCAGAATTTTTTTCCAGACCTGCTGAAGTCTGGGCGGCCGCATGCCAGATGTGAATCCTAAGTTTGACCACAATTGAATGCTTCTTGCCAGCAGAGATGCACCTTTGAAACTCTGTGGCAAACAGATTGTGGTGCTTTGGTACTCGGCTGATCTACATTAACTACAACTATATTCTAGTAGCAATTAATCACGGATCCTTCCCCATTTTTCCTGAAACATCTGTCTTTTCACACAGTTTCACAATGCTTTAATCAATCAAACAGAACATTTTACATTTCTGTATGGATACTCAGTAACAATATTTAGCTGACAAGATCCCATTAGTGTTCCAATATTTCTCTTTGCAATGTGAATGTATTTCCAACATTTTTTTCTTTGCTTTTAAGTTTTTGTTAATGCTTATCTATCCATCTCAGATGATTTAAATAAAAACCCTAAATATTACTTCAGGCCTTTAAGGTTTTTGACAGCTCTGTTACCACACATTTATCAACATGTATTTCTTGGCTAATTAAAGCACTGCATATAACACATCTATTACTGCAATTTTTACACCTTAATGAAGACTGACAAGAAAAAAAAATATTTTGAACCTATAACCTCAACAAATACCCTGCAAGCTGCCTTAAGGCCATGTTTCCATAGCAATTAATATAGTTACTAAAATTTCTCCCTCACTATCAGCCAGTGATAATATTTGATTAACTTACACCCAAAATGTTATCCTCTCTTCTTTGTTACTAAGAAAATGCTAAGAATTTGATTATTTCTTTTTGATTAACAGCTTCAGTTGTCAAAGGTGGTAAAAAAATCTTATTTTTTTAATAAGTTAAATTTAGAGATGTTTATAAGTAAGCTTTCTTTTTCACACTTTCAGTTCCTCTTTCTTACAATAATCTGATTTTTTAGGATTCTTGCTCATAACAGCATGCCTAATTCTCTTACTCATCTGAGACATCTGCCATTTACAAAAGAAAAAAAAAATCTTTCCCTAATCAAACCTAAAAAGAAACATTTCTGCATATGCAAGATGAAATTAATTTAGACATATGAGGAAAGGTATGGTTTCCCTTCTTAAGCAGTAATGATTTGTACAGAAAAAAAATTCCCCAGAACTACTAGCATATCATTTTTTCCCAAAATAATTATGGAACTGATTCACTCTTACATTACTTCAATCCCAAAATACATTGAAATCAACTGACTTCAAAACTAGAATTATGCAGCAATGAATCAGTTTTTATACATATATATTTAAACCAAACTATTTCCAGATATGTGACCTTTTAATATTAAGCACCCTCCACAACGCTTGTATTTCTATAACTGAATATAAAAACTCCCCATGTGTGTTCTAACTGAACCTTAGAGATTCCTCTTGTTTGTACAAGAGAGAAATTGTGAAATATTGAAAACAGGTATCAAACAATGATAGCTCCATTTTCTCATCTTCCCTCCTAATGGCCTGCAAGTTCTTCACTGTTCTTAACCTCACAAAGAGGAATATCCCCTTTTCCCTAAGGATCCCTTCCTTGGGCAAAGAATGTGGGGCTTTCAGATTCCACGTTCTCTTCAGTATCTGTTCCATCTCATGAATACAGAGTTTGACTCAAGGGTGAGAGTGCCTATTTTGAAAAAGGATGCAGTTAAAACATACGTGTGCTAACACAGGAAGCCCACGGGAGATGACTATAAGAATACTCAAAACCTTTTGAGATTTTATGATAGATATCAGCAAAAGAGTGAGCTTGAATTTCTGTTGAACTGATTTTTCGTGTAGGCTTGCCAAGAGTGGCAGTTGCAGTTAGAAATCAAGATTTATATTAAAAAAAGAATTTCTTTTTAAACCCACAGCTGAAAATGTAGCTACTTATAGACCACTCACTCTTGATTGTGCCGATAAATTCACTGTTATATTACAAATATAGCATCAAAATTGAAATTAAATTTGCACTTTACACATCTAGCCATACATAAGAACACACAAAGATCCATTTTCTGAGCTGTGTATTTCCCTGCTTAAGCATGACTCCAGATCCAGCCAGAAAATCTTCCCATTTACTCAGTTTTCATATGAAATGTATCAACACTGTCTTTAGAAAAAATAAGCAGATCAAAACTTTGTGCAAATCACATAACCACTACTTGATGAAGATTTTTGCCAATGGGCATCTTGAATTGACATGGATATTGGATTAACTGCTAGAGAAGGCAGGACAAACCTGTTTTTACAAAAACAAGGAGCGTGGTTGAGACTGAGAGGCTTCCACTCCAGTCTCTGCAGAGTGCTGGAAGCTCTCGGTGTGGCCATCCTGTGATGACAGCAGTGACAAGAGGGATTTCCTCCTCTCTGCCTCCTGAGGCACTTGTCTCTTATCGTCTGAGCAGCAATCAGCATCCGTGTCCTCAATTTAGACAAAACAAAATAACCAGCCAAAAGCTGAACTGGTTTTAAATGACAGAACACACATGTAAATCATTCCTGCGTTTGAGTGATCGGTGATATCAGCTGGAGGCTGTCAGCAACATCCACCATCACTTCCCCGAGCTCCATGATAACATAGGAGGGAAACCAGCTAGGAAATCTATCTCTCTTGCCAAATATATATATGTGTGTCTATAAATATGTAAATACTCTCTGAAGTCTACAGGATCCATAAAAATAATGGAAATCTGGAAGCAGGATTTTTTTCTAGTGTGATTCAGGTTAATGTACCACACTAAGAAGATACTACACAGAGCATGGATCATCTGATTTATTCATAGGAACATCCTAGGACCTCTATTTAAATTTCAGACAATCAGAATAAGGTTGCAGTCCAAGAAGGATTTGTGACGCATAATAAAAATGTACAAGCAAACACCATAAGGTATAAAAAACCCACAACAGTAAATTTTTTTTTAAAGTAGTAAATGCAGGTTTTGTTTGATATGTACCATGACAGTGTGAGATGTCAAATAAAACAGTACCCCAAGGAACATGGGATTGATCAAATCTGAGACTTTAAAAGGAAGCGTTTCTCTTGCAGAGCAGACCTTCCCGATTTATAAGAAAATCGAATCAAAAAAAATCACCTTAACAATTCAGTGGAATTTGGGAAAAAAAAGAGCATCTTCAGGCGCTAAGCCAAATCAACAGGAGTTAATGGCACGCAACAAGAGATTTGCTTTCAGTTTTCTGAAGGACTGTGTGCAGTCCCAGTGCCTGACAAAGAACCTGAAGAAGTCAGGGTGTATAATGTAAACGGCCCAGAGTTCAGTAGCTATTGAATTAGATAAAAGCCGGTACCTAACTTAACAAAACAGAAACTGCACTTAAGCTTTTCCACTCTGAGAAGAAATCCAGAAGTGACAGAGGTTGCCCAGAGCTGTTGTGCACTCTCCATTCTTGGATGCTTTCAAGACTCAGCTGCATAAAACCCTAAGCAACTTATTCCCATCTTATTTCTTTCAGATGGAGGTTGGATTAGAAACTTCCTGAGGTTCCTTTCCGACCTCTGATTCCCACGTGCATACATATATATTACCATTAAAATACCATTATTTTAACAGCTGCAGTGTGACAGCAGCCATAAGGATTAGCAGGAGAAACCCTGCAAATATTTTCATGGAGTTTATTTAAAATATTTTATCATTAAAAAAGCTGGAGGATAGGGTCCCTACTAAATTTGCTGAAGAGTTTATGAGCCTTTGCATGCCAGATATGCAGCAGTCTCTGGGTTGTTAACTCGGAATACAGTTTTAGGCTTACTGAATCTACACCACAATAAAACTTTGGTCTTTAAAAGAAGTTAAACTCAATATATTCCAAAATTACTCCAAATTTTGACAATCTTAAATCATTTATAAGGCTACTGTGCCCAGTTTATATTAAGATGACTTGCCTAATTAAAGGAAAAAACCCCACGCTGTTTTCTGAACTAAGACCTTTAATCTGATCGTACATTTAACAACATGAAAAGTCACCCTTTTAATCAGTGATCTGCAACAGGTCCTTCCTTGACTGTGTTTATGGCTGGCATGCAATCTGCCAGAAGGGACACTGCACATGCACCCAGTTTTTACAGAGGAAAAAACAGTGGGAGCCTCTCCAAAAAAATGCATTACTCAAAATGTGTTCCATACATAGGATCAGAATATAACATCTTGGTTTGTGGTGTTATTTCTATGCCCTCATGAGCACAGGAGCATGGAGAAGAGGTGCTCTGGGTGTGCACCAGCTCTGACAATCAAGCTGTTACTACCCCTGTGTGTGACTACAGAAGGACATGACAAATAATTTTCATTAATTAACATTCATTCAACTGTTGCATGTGCATTGTTGTTGTTTGATAAGGAGAACGGGCTTGAAAATGCTGAATGCCTTTTTTCACTGTGTTTTCTCAAAAGCTTTCTGGAGGTTTTGGGGTTTGCTTGGGTTTTTTTGTTTGGTTGGGGTTTTGTTTTGTTTTGTTTTTGTTTTTTTGGTTTTTTGCATTATATGTCTCATATGTTACATACTATCAGTTCAGGGGGAACAAAAAAGTTACCGGTTCGGGACAGACTTCTGACAGCTCAGCAGCTTCACATACCCCCACCCCAAACCAGGACACCAACTCAGTGATAGGACTGGTCTGTCTTTCCTCCAATTTCTCACCTCCACACTTTTGTTTTGATCTTTATTTTTAAAATTTGTGTAAAGAAGACTGCATTTTTCAACTATTTTCAGGAAACCACTCCCTCTTTGCTGCCCTGGTACATGCTAAAGCTCCACCCATGGCAAATACTCACATCTCACTTTTCTCGTTTATTTATTTGAGCACCAATTTGCTGTAGGAAATTACTCAAAAGCTATGTTATTGCATCATATCTTTTTTTTCTATTATTTAATTAAATTCCCAGCCCAAAAAACTTCCTTATGCCTTTTCTCTTGAGAGAACACTGGGGATCCTGGAGGCATTTTGCTCATACCTGGCAAGTCTAAATGGTCTACTCAGAGCACCACACTTTTTCTAGAGCTGTCAGAAGCTCAACACTGCCATGGAATTACACTGTAGTACAAAATCCCAGAAAGTGCCAGTAAAAAAAAAAATAATAATAATAAGAGAGAGAAAGAAAATCACCTCTGAACAAGTGTGGGAAAAGCACAAAGCCAACGGAAGTTTTGTGCTGGATTCAGAGGGCTTATGCATCCAGACCTCTGAAGAGAAACAATGTTCAGCTTTGCACTGCACCCACTCTCTAGGATACAAGAAAAACACAGGCACGTGTTTAGTGAAAAATAGAAGAAGAGTTATAACCACCACCAGCTAAAAACCACAAGAAAAAATCAGCAGCCATGGCATGAACTTAGTCTCTCCAGTACAATATCACTACCAGAAATCCCATGGAGCTATAATGATTCCAATCAATTTAAAAAAAATATTTCTAAAATATGATAGTATATGTTATAGATATTTGAAAGGCCACTCTATCTTCCAGTCCTCTAGGAAAACTGTTTCAGATGTCCGGAAAGCTGGATACAAAAAACCACAGGCATTATTTAGCCAGGATTTCCAAGAGAGAGGGAATGAAAGCTTATTTTTTCAAGAGTGGCAAAGTTAGAGCATCAAGAGCCAAGGAAGTGCAAAAGAGCCTTCACTCCCCCGAACTGGAACCAACTGAAAAGACCAAGTGCACTAATTATTACCTACAAGAAGAAAAAGGGCATTTTCTGGTTTTACTTCCAGCCCTGAACAATGGCCTTAAGGCGGATGTCATTTAAACTGGGCTTTTGCTGACGGCACAGAACAGAGCTGCCTTTGCTCTGGAAGCCAGAGAAAGATTTTACTCTGAATTCCCCTGACATCCAGGAACCATATTAAACGACACACTGAAACAAGAGTAACTCTGGTTTTATTACTGCTCTGTGTACAGGCATGGATATACACCAGAGCAAATTAAAATAAACTTGCCTAAGGCGCTTTGAATTTGAAGATCTTAAAATGACCAGCTTCTGAGTCTTTATCAGCCTCGCTAATACATTAAAACTACCCTGTTCCCAGAATATTCTTGTGTCATTCAACAACATTGCATTTACAGCTGCCTCTCTCCCCCTTTTCTTTCTTTATGTCCGTGGTTGCCTTTCTGTTTCTCCATAGTCTATGATATCCCTCCAAGGAGCAAAGCCTAACAGTTGTGGATTACCCAGGAAAATGAAGGCAGCTCTTGACTCCCAGCTGTGATACAGGAGAAACCTCAAACCCAGCGAGATATTTCACCTGCAAATGCACCCAAGCAAAGCGAGGAAAAATAAGGGCCAGCAATTCAAAATAAAAATATTCGCATTAAAGTGAAAATTGGAAGCATCCTTTGTGGACAGCTCTAACAACACCAAAAATAGTATGGCTGAAGGAAAATTAGTGTGGAGAACAAAACGGCTGTGGAATACTCATATTTCCTGACTGGGTTATATTCCCAAACGTAACAGCAATATTGGTTTAATTTTCCTCAGAAGGATGCCTTCACTATCTTGCTTTTACATCACCAAGGTTTTTGTACTACAGATTTTGTGCTATTTCTTTTCCAGCTTACTCTTCTTCCTCAAGGCTCTGTAAGGTCCCTCCAAACCCACACACCTCAGCCAGGCTGCTTCCCAGGATCCACACACCTTTCTGGGCCCTGGGGTTTTGTTGCTGAAGTGCTGTTTATTGCATATATAAGGTCGTGTTTTACTTTCCTACTTTATCAGCGGCTACTCACAGAATATTTAAGAAAATCAAAACTTGCTTCTAACAAGTAGAGGATGCTGAATAAAGGCTTAAACTTAAACCTTTTCTATTAGGTATTACTATTTTGTTGCCTTTGGTTCTGTCAAGGAGAAAAAGACAGTCAAGACACCACATGGATTAAAACTATTAGTCTCACGACAGGAAAAAAATCAGTTTTGCCACCTGCTAATGAGCAGAGATTTGAAAAACAAAGACAATTATGAAATCCACAGGTTTTTAAACTTTTTGTGTGTAAGAGATTTAATAAAATATTATGTCTAGGGATTTTACCATAGACTTTTCTGGTTCTAGCATTGGAAGAGAGCTGAGGTGGGGCATGGAATGAAAGAAGCAGGTATAAAGGTGTAAGGTGTTAGCTGTAATACTCAAATTAATGTTCTTCTTGACATAACCTGAAAGCCCTACAGCAGCATACAGCCCAGAAGCGTTCCTAAATAAAACCCATCTCATAAAAAGATTTGCTATACGTAAAATTAAATTAGACAGGCAATTTGATTGTTTTCAGAAAACGTATGAACTGGTGCACCAGTATTGCCCAGAATTGCCTAATTGATAATTTTGGTGAGATCTCACACTCATAAAAGAGCAGCAGCTCCAACTCCTCGTGAAAAACATGTCAACTGCCCCAGCTCTTGCAGAGGTGGGGTCTGTTTGTTCTGAAAGTCCATCCTCACATTGCCTAAGCTCAGGAAATATTCGAAGAATCCCAAGTGTAATACACAAGCTCCAAACTGAGGCAGGCAGAAAGTTCTAGTGGGACAGATTTCCCAGCTTATTGGTAAAATTTATTAGTCATTATTGTGACCCTTTCAAAATAAGAAGCTTCTCTACTATCCTTTTGTTCTTTTTTTTTTTTTTTTTTTAAATAACCTCTAAAACATTGTTATCAGCAATTATCCTGCATTTGTGAGACAGTTACTGTTAGGCTGACTTATGTCTAACAGAATAATACATATGCCAAATCCTTAAAGCTTTTAGAATCAACAGAGACGAGAGGAGAAAAAAAAAATCTCGATATATGGATTTTCGGGTTTATTTGTAGGACCTGTATTTGTAACAGACCTAAAGATGTTGACTATTTCATTTAAGAGCCTAAAGGCAATACTAGTAAGCAAAGAAACCCAAAAATATATATATTAAATACCCAAAATTCCTTATTGGAAGTATAATCCAGTAAATGTCAAGATGAAGTGAATCCTGCATTTAACTCCTTTTTACTTTCTGAAATGAGTTGAATTTTGATTCTGTACAGTTATACTTCCTAGTTAGTAGATATTTCCATAACATTGCATGTGGATCAGAGCAATAAATCTGTAGGGCTTATTGATTCAGGAGATTATGTTATCAAAATATTTCCTCCCTTCAATAGGAAATCCAAGTCTCTGATTAAAGGTCTCCAGGAGGCTGCTGGAAAGAGACAGGCAAGGTTTGGGGTCTCCTGAGTGCTGAGTATTCACAGAAAGTGCCTGCAATGATGTAATTGGATAAATGATATCTAGGAATTATGTCTATTTAGGATAAATTATGCTTTAAACATATGTCAATGCAAACACACTGGGTATATGCAAAATATTAAGAGTTCCCCATGAATAAGTTAAAGAGCATGTAGGTGATCAGATAAGAGAATTCCTGGGCATTAATGAGGCTTTTGGCCAAGTGGAGAGAATAGCTCTTAGAATAAAAAATTTCATGGCATATCAAATGTTTCCACTATCTTATTGTAGAAAGTAAGCTGCAAGAAACCAAGTTAGACTTTCTCAGGAGGTTCAGGCCCCTTTTCTGAGAAGTGGCAACTGGTGATGTGTGCACTATTAATTATCTGCAAATACAAAGCTAAAAAGGTTAATTTCAATTCATTATTATTCTAATACTTCAAATACCACATTATTTCCCTATTTGCCAATGGATATTCTTGTAATATTTTAAATACTACACACTGCTTCCCCATCTGCCAATGGGCCTTGCAGGTGCCCCGACAGAGAGCAAAGCCTGCAGGTCAGACTATTAAGAACAAAAATCCTCAGTTGATTTCACTGGCACCATCAGGATTCTCTTATCTCAATAATTAATGTCATTAATTGCAAGAGTACACGCCTGTAATGCACCTCTGTGGAAGATGTTGCTGTTGTATTCATGGGGTTTTTTGGTTGGCACTTCAAAATAGCCATAACCTCAGAGTGGAAAAGAGACAGTGCAGCTACAATTTATTCATTACCTGCCTCTAATGAAATGGGAGTATCTACAACTCCAAAAATGTGAGGTAAAAGTTTCAGGAGTTGCTGCTGTTTGCTATTTCTTGGGGTGAGGGAACGTGCAGTGCACGGCACGAGCGATAACCAGAGCTGGGTGAAAGTTTGTGTGCTGCAGTACAAAGATCTCTCTCTTGATTTCGAGCCACCATCCAAAAATAAAGCCTGTAGGAGCTAGTTGTCAAATCTAACAGTTCATTTCTTTCCCAATGCTGACCTAAGTCAGTAGAGAACAAACATCCAAAATCCCTTGTATTCTAATGAAGGAGGAGTTGTCTTATATTGCTGTGAGGACACCTTCTGCCTCCTTCCAGGAAGCTTGATGCTCTCTATTTTGAGAGATCATCAAACCCAAACAGGACAAATTAATTTCTGTGTCTTTACTCCTCCTTCTTCTGTATGGTAATTAAAACTTGCAGACAGAAATAATGCTCAGGTTGACTTTGTTTTATTCAGTTCAGTTATTGCAACTGCGATATTTTGCAAGCACCTGTCACTTTCATATTAGAGGAAGAAATTTTGCAAAGTATCTTCATTACTCAAGGCTTCAAGAAACTGTGATTAAAAATCTTGCATATTTAGGAACCTGAGTCCTGCCAACAAGGAACATGTCTTCTAAGCTTCTAAGTCATTTGGCTAATTTTGAAAAAGCTAGCCTGAGTGTAAAGTCACAATTTGTGGCCATTAAAGGATGGGACAGCTCATAGGATGCTCTAAGTGCAAGTGCAGGTCTCCCCCACGGTAAGGACATGCACTTCCCATGCCAACTGGCAGGATAGAGGCTCAGCATCCAACCAAATCCTGCTTGGCCCCCATTCAGATCCTCCCTCTTCCATCAGACCTTGAGCAGCTCCCCACGACACCAGGCAGTGCCCCAGCAGGACTGATTAAACACCAGGCACAAAGCTCATTCATAAATTGTGAGAGTAAATTTACAGCCCAAAAATTGCAGAAAGGCATTTTTCCTTTCTTAACAGAATTCTGCTGTGTTTACTGAAAATATTCAGAGCAGGAACCCTCTTCCCCAGTAGACACAGAGGCACAGCTCCACTGGAGTTAATGGAGCTAGACTGATTGACACCAGTGGAGAAGCCAGCTGAGGATTTGACTGGTTTAATACTAAATAGATTTCATTCAGACTCTAATTTCAGCACTCTGCACCCTCCCTCAGGCACTCATTTGATATCCTGCATGGCTAATTTGTACTCAACATAAAATATGCATGTTTGCTGTTGTCTCCAGAACTAAAATATTCAGCCTAACCGTGCATGCCAAAGTCAGTTTCCCCTGTACACTTCAGAATCATAAGAATGTGCTGTAACAGGCATACCTGTGCATTTGGGAATGCACCTGAAAAATTAGAAAAACATTTTCAACTGCTTACTGAGTCTTTAATTGCAGGCCCTGATGTGTTTACTCCCCATGCAATTGCACAGCAATTAAAAGAACCATTTGCACACCTTCAAATCCTGAATTTTAGCACATTCTTATTTCAAGAACTCAAATCCCATTGGAGCAGGGCAAGAAAACTTTGTGCCTAAGGTATATTTTTCTAAAATGAGGAATAAGGACTCAAGAAGGGCAAATTCAAGAACGGAAGACCTGTGCCTGAAAGGAAAGTCTGCAAAGGTGGAAAAAAATCTCTGCCAGCTCCCACTCAGGAACAGCAGTGTTTCAAACTGCAGTTTCGTGTTTAACCTGACAGAGAGCTCCAGATGCTAATTGGACACGTGGCTCACAACTAAATGAAGAGCAGCACCAGCAATCTCATCAGTGCTAAGGAGCACCAGGAAATACTTTCTACCTTATAAATGGAGCTATCACCTGGTTGGGAGTTGATTCAACTCTTTTGCTCTTTGCAAAACACTTTGTGCAATCTCCCCTCATGATGTGAGGGTTTTTTATTACCAAGAGAAGAAAAATATTGGCATACAGTGAGATATACATTTGTAGATTTTAAGCTGTATGACACAGATATATGTCCTGATATCTTATATGATAACCAGGCTAGGGAAATTATATCAAACCACTGCTATGGACTTAAACTTAGCAAAGACTTTGCACTGTGAGGTACCAGAAGATCTCAGCCAGTCAACAATATTAATATTAATATATTCCCCTCCATATTCAAGCCATGGCCTATATAATTTTCAGTGTTAAGCAGGCTGGCACGAAGAGCCCTCCTGTCTTGTCAGTATGATCTATATTTTTTAAAAAAATGAATACTCTATGACTAATTTCTCTCTCCTGAAATAGCAAGATGATGAAACCTGTGCTTTAATTCCTCTGCAGTTATAACTCTGGCTACAGCCTAGAGTTTAAAATATTCTTTGCCAACTATCACAAGCTCTACTGAGCATAGATCTTCCACTGGCAAAGATTTCATGTGAAGTTGAATTTTAAGTACTAGAAGAAGATTTGCTTGGCAAATTGAAGTCTTACTAGGCATTCAACAACTGTTCACACACAGCCTGGAACATAAAAATTCAGCTGATGAAACCAATACCTTGACAAAGAAAAGAAGAGCATGAGCACATTACCGTAACCAAATTTTTTTCCAGAGAGAACTCAGAGACAGCAAGGAAAGAAAAGGTATTGCCTACAAGCTAAAACCAAAAGAAATAGGTTGGATTTAGATTTGTTTCAAAAACAGTGCAGGCTAACAAGGCACCACCTCTGTACAAACAGAAGCTGCCCTGGGTCTGATCCAGGGTATGGCAGAAGAAAAAAAACATTCCAATCATTCAAAAAAACAAACAAACAAACAAAAAATTAAAAAAAAAAATAAAACAAAAAAAAAACCAACCCTAGACTTTTCATTTTTTTGTTAGGTAACATTTCGTACAATACTTATGGGATTTTTCCTAATGCAGCACAACTTTTTCTTCTCAAAAGCAAAATGGGGCAACACATTCGGTAGACTTTGGTGAAGTAAAGGGCTTCACTAACAAAAAAAATATAGAAATCTTTCTGCTTTTGTGGGCCTATATAGTTTATTATATAGGCCCCAAACTTTTTGGTTCAGTTGAAATAATTAACAGTGACAAAGTTTTATTTGCACATGAGAAATGTGGCTGATGAGGCTTTATTCAGCCTCACAGATAAAAACACTATGTTGAACAGTAGATCTGATCTCTACATAACCATAGAACCATGAAGCCAAAAAAGTTAAACCCTGCTTAAATGAAAGAAGGTAGGCTCAGATTTACAAACCAGAAATTGAGGGTTGCCATAGTCAGTTTTAACAGCACAGACATGGAGTGAATTTAGAAGGGTAAAATATCCTCTTTTACAGAAGTATGTACTACAGCTCAAAAAAAAAATCATCCCAAATGTAATGATTTCTAAAGAAATCAGACATGCCAAAACAACATAGATCTTGTGCCTGAGTGAGGAGTGCACCGCAAAACCCCATATATGACATTAACACACATATTTTTCAATCATGCTGCAAAGTCTCAGGCATATTTCCATGGGATGAGGTGTCCCAAGGAAATAAACAGGTTTACATCCACATTTCTAGAACTCCTCAGTTGTCTAGTCTTACTTACATTTTACATTCTCTGTGAAAAATGCATGTTCATTTGTTTCTTAAACTCTCTCTCACTTTGATGCCAAAAGAAAACAGAACAAACAAGTCGAAGTAACATCCCTGAAAACACCAGCCACTGAAGTTCTGTGCAGTAAAAATAAGGCAGATATTTTGAGGCATGGTCTCAGCATACAGCCCTTCAGGCAAGATTGATTTTCTCAGCAGCTTTCCTTTAAAATAAATAAATGTCCAGCACCACTGCCAGAAGATGAAAAATTCAAGCTGTTTGAGCTGGTGGGATGGGAATAACGCTCTGCAAGGAAAAGAAGCCTTCTGCAAGAACTTCCCAACAGCAGCAATGGCTGGTTTATAGTAACATAAGGTATCTTGTTTGCCTGTGGACATTATGTGAGCCAGTGATTTTTGCTGCTTTTTAAACAAGTTACGGAGAAGATCTCATTCTTATTTCAAAAAGTTATACTCTCTACCCACAGCTGAAATTATTTATTTTCATAAAAATAAAATTAAAAAAATATCCATAATATACACGAAAGTCTTCAGATGAGAGAACAAACTGCTTTCCCTGGAATACCATAGGAAGAATTGAAGCACTTCTCATTCTGCTCTATAAACACCTGCTTTATGGACACCTTTGCATCAGCAAAACAATCAAACACCTTTTCCACTACCCCAGACATCAGCTGAGAGTAATGGAGAATGATGCCAAATCAACGGGAATTCAAAAGTGGCCAAGAGTCCTCGGAGCTGAACTGTGGTGCATTGTGGGGTCTGACCTGAAGCAATAAAAACCTGCCAGTGTTTTGGATTTCTACACAGGCAGACAGAGAAACCCACCATGCATAATAGATATCTCTGTCTGCCTTCTAAGACTGAGCTCATACTTTTCATGTATAAAAAATAACTGCGTTTCAGCACTGGCTGTTTTGGTGACCTCCACGAGACTTTTAATCAAATCTTGTGTATAGCTGGGGCTTCAGAGACTATTTGATTTCTTCTCAAGAAAGAGCAAGACAGCTCTTGTTTCAATTAATATTTCAATCTCACAGAACACTGCATAATCAAAAAATGAAAGAGGTCCCCGCAATTTCAAAAATTGAACTCAGTAATTAAAATAAAGATTAAAAAATATCATTGAATCCTTATGTGGCCATAGCAGTATAAATACACCTCAAGATACCATAGCAACGCTTGCTCTTTTATTATTAAATAAAGTATCTGGTAGGCTCATAAAATGCCATTCAATGCAGACATATTTTGGGCTTCACTCCATGGAGGACTCATTCCTCTGCTGTTCCTCTTCTCTTGAGCTTGTCTTACTGAGACACTAGAGGTCAGCCTCCCAAAGAAAACTAACCACTGTTCAGCTTTAAATCCATGGAGAAAGAATTGTGGCACTTGGAATTTAATGCATTTGAAAGCGGCACTGGAGATGCAGCAATCACGAAATCATAAAATATTGTGAGTTGGAAGGAACCCGAAAAAATCATTGTGTTCAAGTCCTGGCCCTGCACAGGACCAGCCCCAAGAATCACACCATGTGCCTGAGAGAATTGTCCAAACATTCATTGGACGCTGTCAGGCTTGGTGCTGTGACCACTTCCCTTTCCTCCACAGAGAACAGAACAACGCTTCGGGTTTTTTGCTTGTAATAATTAGCATTGTTGCATTTACCAAGAAAGCATAATTCATGAACAACCTGATGGCCTTATCGGTGAAAATGGATGAATTTGGGCACAAGGTTCCCCTTGTGTCAGAAACCTCAATTTTATCTCTTTACACTGTCCCCCAAAACAGACACACATCCAAGCTTGTACTTTACATTAAATGCAAAGGCAACTACACTTATTGAAAACTGGTGCGAGGCACAACTGGAACAAGATCAGAGCGGGGTCACTGTGTGGCTGGTGTCTGCAGCACTCACCCTGTGAGGACAGGCTGAGGTCCCTGGGCTTGCTCAGCTTGAAGAGTTGAGTTTGGAGGAAGGACCATCTCTGAGAACGTTCCAAAAAGCACAGAGCCAAACCCTCCACAGCACTGTGGGGGGGATGAGGGGCAATAGGCATAAATGGAAACAGGAAGGGTTACACCTGGACACAAGGAAAATCTTTATTGCCTTGAGGCAGTCCAGCAGCAACAGAGGTGGCTCAGGGAAATGCAGCCTCCACTAATGGACATTTTTAAGGTCCAAATGGATAATTCTCTGAGTAGCCTGACTTCTCTGACCAGCTGACCTTGCTATTAGCTGGAGTTTGGAGTAAAGAACTCCTGAGGTCCCTTTTAACCTGAATGGCTTTCAGTCTTTCCATTTCAGGATATGCTGCTTAAAAAGTCTGCCAGGAATGTTCCCTCCTTTAATCATAAAGTTTAGCCATGAAATCACATAGAGCTTCCCAAATAAGGGGAGCAAAAATTAGATCTCAGTCTCAGTCCTTACTTTATCATTACTCTGTAACACAATCACTCCTGTTTCAGGTTGACAGGCTTTGCTCAAAGGCTCTACCTTCTGAGATAGCACTGACCTGTTCTTCTCATCCCAGAGAACAGCCACAAGCACTTTAAGGTGGCAGAAGTCACTTCAGCTCAACATGCAACAGTAGTTCAAGAGTCCACAGCAGCACTACACAAGATATGAGGACAGGAGGGGAGGCAAAACAATAAAACCATTAGAAAATCAATCAGCACAATATTAGGGCAACTACCAGAAGAGAATTGCCCAGACTCAAGGTGGGAAATCTCAGTTGTGGCAAAGTCAGTCTTTAAGGTGTCAGATAGCTAAATGCAGGGGAAGGGCAGCCCTGCTAAACCCTGGGTTCCTCACAGCCTCCTGCTGCCTGCTAACCAGGATCACTTCTATTTTGCTCACTCTAGTAGAATCACTGCCTGGGGCATTTCCTTTGTTTGATCATTTTCTTATTTTGCTGAACAGCCTTTTCATCCCCAACCATTCTCTTCCCCCTCCTTCTCCAACTACTCCTCTTTTCCATGGCTGTTTTCATGCTCAAGTAGCTCTCCTTTCTCCATCCTTTCTTCCTAGGCAGGCACCACTGCACTCCTTTCGCCACGACCACTCCCAAATCTGTCACCTCCAGCTCTTGCAGAGCTAATAACCTGCAGGGACCACGGGAAGCTGCAGGTGACATCCCACATCACCTGTGAGCTGGAGAGACGAGCAGCAGGCCTGCTGGCAGCAGTGTGACAGAGCGTGCACATCCTCCAGCTGCCAGAGAGCCACCAGAGCAGCTCTGAGCTAGTGACTGCTTCCTAGTGTAAGGTCTGCATTTTTAGTTTCATGACTCAGTGAGAATAAAGGTGGAAGAGAGAAAAAAATAGGGATAAGGCTAAATGGAACTATTTTCAGGAGCTGCATACATCTAAATTAGGACATGAGAGAAAGGATGCAGAATGGGTGAAAGATATTTTCTCCCCAGATAGCAATACAGAACATCACTGCAACTTCTAGCCAAAAGCAGTGAAATGCATAATGTGTTTCTATCCTCTATATGTCAGTGGGGGGAAAAAAAATCAACACAAATCTGTTGCAGACACAGTTGCATACATCAGCTAAAGAATTACCAGTTGTTTTATAAGGCAACTGTATTTTTAGAAAGGCAGAAAACCTTTGGGCTTGTTGGGGTTTTACTTTTCTCCTTCTTTAGTGCCTTCTTCCCTCATTTTACAAAAGCTTATTATTTAAACTAGGCATTTGGGATCTGTATTGGTGATCAGAGACATGAAAGCACGGCTTCTGCGAGGCTGAAGTTCCTGAAATCCTCTGCCAAGCTGGATCTTACTGAACCTGTCTGTCACAAGGGACGAAACCAGCATAACTCTGCCTCAGTAAGAAATTGCCTCCATAATCAGTTCCAGCACACACAGGAGGATCATCTAAGAAGGAAGGCTAAGAAACAGCTGTGGAAGTAGAGGGAAAGGAAGACAGACAGGAAAGAGCTACAAAGGACACTTCCTCCCTCCCTGCGTAATTTAAGCCATGTATTTATGAAACACAGTGAAGGTCTAATTTTGTTAGATAGCAATGAACACTCAAATGCAATTAGACACAGCTTCAAGCTGGAGGGAACAATTATTTCTATTGCTGCTAATTAATGTACAGGATGCGGTGTAAGATGATTTTTTTCCCTAATTCTAACAAAGCAGCCTCAGCCACTTCATTGCTTTCCTCTTTTAATATGGCAGGTTTCAGCCCTGCTTTCTCTGCTGCTCATCACAGCCTCATCCCGCTCATTCTTTTGCTTTCATTAGTTCTTTGGAATTTTCAAGCTGTGTAATTTCTGTCCATATCACAAATACAGCAAAGCAATAAAGTATTTAAGCATTTTCTTAGCATAGGTGTGTAACATCAATGGGTTCCTCAGAGCTGCATTACAAAGAATTTCATTTCAGCAGATATAGATGTTTTCCTGAAATTTGTATTTTTAATTTTTTTTCTTTTTTTTTTTATTTCATTTCCACCCTCAGGCATGTAAAAGGGAAAAGGAAAAAAAAAAGCTATCCCTTCAGTTTTTTCTTATCTTCAAATTATTTGCGATCTGCCATCCTCCAGCTCTTCCTTCTGCTGCCTTCTCCTGACAATCAAGAACTGGGACTAGGGAGTCAGGTCCAGCTTCACAGCTCTGATGCCTTCTTGGTAACATTCCCAAACAATCTGCTATATGATCATCCTGCTGGATGCTATTACCTCCTTATTCCTCTTTGTCTTTGGGGTTGAGTAGGACCATTTCTAATTCTTGGGAAAATTGATATGGATTTGGCTACCACATAATTCCCTACAGCTGTATTATTATAACAGAAAATTATAGCCTTTTACCAAACCCAGCACATTCTGAGCACTCAGAATGCAGGCAGCTCTAGTCAGCACATTTCAGCTTGGAAATCCTTTCAAAAGACAAAATTTGCATTTAAAATTGGCCTTTCCTGATCTGTGGCATAATGACAGGCCACAATGGGGGAGAGCTTGCACTCCTCTTATATTTCATCTAGATTAGATAAACAGAAAGATTACATTGTCCAGAGAGAATTTGTGAGAAATACTAAACTCCGCTGGAGCGGTCATAACTCAGGCATAGGCTTGGTACTCTTGCAGACAAAAGGAGCCCAGGATTTTTAAGAACATATGCCACTTGTACGTTTTATATGTTACTCTGCTGTTCAATTCAATTAATGAAACAACACAACAAAAAATGGGAACAATGTAAACCTCAATTTCTCAATAATTAGACTCTAATAATTACAGGGGGGAGGGCATTACCTTTCCTTACATTTTCATCCAAAGCACCTGATCCAACCCATTACTGCTGGATATGGACACCAAAGCAAATGGACCACAAGATCAATCCAATGCCATGATTCCCAATGTCTCCTCCTAGTCACTGCTATGTCCTCATCTGCTGCAGCTCCCAGGAAACATCAGGATCAGAGCAAACATTCCTCAGAGATGGTTCTGTCCACTCAGTCCCACAGGCCTACCTAAGGAGTGCATTTATTTTCAGAGAGTGGGACCCACCCCTTTACAGCCATCCATATTTCAGGACAGACAAAAAGCCCTCATGTGAAAACCAGCTCTATGATTCTCCCCACAGATTAAATGTCACTTTATGTGATAAACCCACAATAAGATACCGCGATGCAGCTTAATGCAAAACACAAATTTAATACTTTGAGTTTCTTTCCTGCTGCTTCTCCTACCTTGGCTTACACTTGTTTGGAGCATTTTTTCAAACCAGTTTCCCCACACTACTGACAGTATAGTGAATGAAAAAGTTGCAAAGATCTTCAGAAGAGGCATTTTACATCTCCCATGGCAATATGCAGGTACACTAAAATATCTCACAGCACTCAGGCTATTACCAGCAGGGATGTTTTAATATGACAAACATACACGAGCTCATCTTCTCCTAAAGCAGGGAAGGCAGAGAAGGAACACCAGGTTCTCTGAGCACTTTGGGACATCCCCGATTTGTGTAAGACACAAGTTAATGAGAAAAAGAATATGCACATTCCTCTCATGGAGTCCCAAGCAGCTAATGCGATATGGCCCTCTTCTTATAGTGCTTTAATTAAAGAAAAACAAACAAAAAAAACCAATCAAACAAAAAAAAAAAACCACAAACAAAAAAACAAACAACAATAACAAAAACCCACTAGGAGCTGAAGATACCATTGGATTTCCCTGCAGCCTCTCAATAATTTTCTGACTTTGTCCTTGACAGGAGGTGAAGAAATAATGCATACTGTGAGGGCCAAACCTGTTTTCAAGGAAAGAGGTCTTTTCTGAAAATTCTTTTTTCCATTGATAATTCAGAAACCAGAATCTGTATATTAAGGTCATCAAATCAATTGACCAAACAAAAGAAAATTAAATTATAAGCCATGCTGCTGTAAGTTCTGAAGTACAGTGCTGCAATCCCTGCCCTCAAAGCATTAACACCAACATGCACAAAAAAACACAAGCAGAAAGACACTTCATACTCCGGCTGTCTGCCTGAGCATTACCGTGCTGAAATACAGCTTACAAAATCATGTATTTACCACTCTCATCCTGAAGGGAAGAAGAGTCTTCCCCTATTTTGCCACTTCATGGTGCTGGAGGAAGCCACCAGCAATTCCTGGGAGAATGTACTTCTGCATAGGGACTGTGGTACTTCTACATGGGTACCTCACACTGCAAGGTACAAGGAATTTCCCCAGCATCTGGAACAAGTTGTTCCTGGCTTCAGCAGTCACAAGATACAGTTGTTTCTGTTTATTGGTATGGCTTGACAGTGTACACCTTCAAAAAGCTTTTGAAAGTTTTTCTGAAATGATCAGAACTTCCTCCTCGAGCCCAGTAAGCATGAGGCTGGGATTTAGGCACCGTGAAGTTTGAGTGCTGTATTTTCACAGAGGACACAGTTTGCTGTTGAACAAACGCCCCATTTTGGCATCCCCATGCTGTGTCTTTATACCCTCATCTCTTTTAATTAGGCTGTAAAATCCAGCTGAAAGCTGAGCTCTAAATGAATCACACTTTCCAGGGTAAATCAGGGTTGAAAGATTCCCAGCTGCCAGTAGGAAGGCTGGAAGTTGAGCACCAGTGATGGGAATGACTGTGACCCAAGTTCTCCCAGATAATTTTGGGCCTCACTCAGATTTTAAGCTTTCCTATTCCCCACCAGCACTTGCAGATAATTATAAGGCCTTGTTATAGCCACAGTGTTTTTTTACACTGCTAATCCATAAAACACTAAAAAGGAGGAATGAAATATTGAATTTTTTAAAAAGTGTTTAACACAAAGAACCTAGTATGTAGTTAATTTAACAATGTCCTTCTAAGTTCCCCTGATAATATATGACTGAAATTTAACAAAAAATTTTTTAGTCTTTATTAAGGAAATGTCCCTTGCCCTTCACCACAGGATTAGTAAAACTCATCCGTCTCCTCAGGATCTTACAGCTCTCTCAGATACAAAGACCTTTTGACTTGCCAGGGCAGTGAAAGATCTAAACCTTTTTCCTAGCAAATGGCCTAAATAATTCTATTCTGTAAGTTATGAAAGCCTAATAGTCTCTCCTGATTTCATCTGGTCACACCTTTAAAGTGTCTGAAACCTTAATAAACAATACTTTTCTGATTCCCACACACAAGAGAGAAGACAATAAGAGCAAGGTTTAAACGTGTGTCAGTAGAAGGCATATAATGATTTTTGAAACAACTGTCGTTGTTCTTGATGAGAATTTCTGGCTTTGCCCTTTCTCTGAGGAGTTACACAGGACAGCAAAAGGAATCCAAGTCTTTTTGCTCTGGGATAATCATACCGTAATAATGGTGGAAAGGAATTGGGTAAAACTAAGGGGGGGTAACTCATTTCAGAGTGTCCACGTCTTCAAATTGCCTTTAACCAAGACCCAGAACCATTCCTCAGGCTCACCTCCTTCAGATGCATTATCTGCTCCTCAGGAAGACACAAGACGTCTCACACAACCACGTTCTATTGGCCTTTCACATCGTCCGAGGTCAGCAAAACCTTCTCCAAGACCTAGGGAAAAATCATACAGCTCAGTTAGGGAAAAAAAAATAAAATTTATCCAAGATACTGAAAATGTCCATTTCCATTTATCTATTAAGAAACATAGCAATATTAAAGAGGCATAGTACACAGATATTTTGTTTCAACCATTATTAGAACTGAAATTTACAGTGATTATTTTGTTTCCAAGGACTAGCGATTGGGCTGCAGAAAAAGTTGTCAGACTGTCAGCTTCATTTGCACCTTACTGGAATGGTGCTTTTCAGAGGCTAAAAAGCTAAATTTACTACTAAATCGACAGAGCCCTGCTAAACTACAACAGCAAGGAACGCAATACAAAACCTCAATGAATTGGATTTGGCTCGAGGCACAGAGCTGACAGCCTCTGTCTCTCAAGTCACCTTTCAGCAGATCAGCAAACAGGGAGTGACAGAACCCAGCAGCATCCCAGCTCGTCTGTGCCAGGAGGTAAGGAGCACCAAGAGGGAAATGAGGCTGGGAAAACCTGCCAGGCCAGCCTTAGGCACAAGAAATGCAGCTCAGCCTCATGTGCTTGGCATCAGGGATGTCTTGTTACTCAATGAAAACAGAAACAGGTGCTCGCTCCTGATCATGTCCTCACCACTCGCATGACCACCAGCTGGTTGTCTCCTCCCTATCTCAGGAGCAGGCAAACTCATCCTGCTTCTTACAAAGTGATTTTAAATCCTACTGAATGAAGCACTAAATCTTATTTATCTTTACTGTGTAACTATCAGGGGGCTGCCCCCAATGTGGTGGTCAGCCAGGAGCTGGCAGTGGCCACTTTTGCTGATTGAGAAAGAAAGTCCTGAGAAAACTTTTCTCTTCAAACTGTGATGCTTGCAGGTGTTATCAGCCGAGAGGAGGATGTTAGTTAATTGTTGCAAATTGCAGCCAAAGTCAGTCTGTATTGATACACTGCCCTTGAATCCAGTTGGCCAAGACAGGCTTCCCAGATGTGGCTCCAGGCTCTTTGGGATGGATCTGCCTACCCTGGAGAGAGAAGCACTGGGTCAGCCCTGGTGTGGAGCAGCATTGCCATCATGACAGCAAAAGGTGCCACATTGAACCTTCCAGCTAATGAGTCATTTTCACTTAAATATTGAAGTATCAAAAGCCTGTACAGTCTTCTCCACCAGCTGCGCCAATCCACATCAGCGCTCAGTGCAGCATCTTTGCCTCTTTGGGTTTTCAGACTGACCCCAGAATGGATGGGAAGAATGTCACTTTCTTAGGCTGGGGCCATTTCTGCTCAGTCTTCCACGGCCCATTACACGCAAATGACAACTGCAGCGTGCCCCTGCCACCGGTGACTGCGCGGTCACTAGGCAGCACCACAGACGGGCTGGAGGCTGTTGCCACTCTTACCATTGCTCAGCTGAACCTTGTGAGTTTGCCCTCCTCTGATTTCAGAAAATGCCAAGGTATCAGCCCCTCAGACTGCCTGGAATAACTCAGAGGATGCTGCCTGTGGTGGGGTAGGGAACTCCGGCACAAAATGCTCTGCTGGCAGGGCTCTGGAGACAGCAACCTCTGATGGAAAGGGGTTAGGAAGAGCACAGGCATGACAGCTAAACCACCTCCAGGCAAGCTTCAGAAGAGGCCTTTTGCCTCTCAGCTCTGAAAGAAGAGATTAATTTCACTTCTGATTGAAGACTGATGTTATGCTTTAGTAGCCAGTGATCTCCGAGCAAAATAAAAACTGATTAGAAATCAAGAGCTGGGGACTGGCTTGAAGTTAATGAAGTCAATTTATCATAGATCCTGTTACAAGTAAAAATAACAGAGTGTGTCTCATGAAAGTCTGGGATAATGGTTGCTCTGGCCCCAGTCAGCGCTTCTAGAGAGAACAGCAAAATTAGTGGTCAAGGAAATGAAACGTACACAGTGATTTATAGGCAGCCCTGGGTAATATCAGTGAAATTAGCTCCAGATTTTATTTCTGCTCCTTAGGTAAATTATTTGAAACAAATGTCAGGGGAAACCTAATTTTTATATTAACTGAAAGAGGCCTGAGTGAGAATGCATTTCCAGGGATGTAAACCTGTGGAAAAAGAAAAAAAAAAGAATTGCAAAGAGAGATTAATGTATCATGATGGAAAGGTAAGAGAAAAGGTCTAACAAACATAATACTTGTCATCATTAAGGATTTGCTAGAGAATGAACTAGATCATTCACTCAGTAGGCCTGAAGGAAACAGATTAATATTGAAGGGAAAAAAATCAGGAAAATATATAAATACTGTATTTATAGAAATAATAAAAACCTAAGGGCCTCTAAGTCGGACAAGTGGCTTGCAGTTGCCATTAAAAAGTGGCTCTGCTCTTTTCACTTCCAGGTGGAAGCAGTTGTGAGCAGAGTATGATCAGTCAATGCAGGGTAGTGGAGAGGAATCAGAGTGGGAAGCATCAGCTGAGTTAACTCCTTTCCATTTTCCCATTCCAACACTTCGTTTTTGTCTTTATCCTCATCCAGCCATTCTTCCAAATAATCATCCCACACAAGTTTGCTTTCTAAAGGGTGTAAGCATGATACTGTGACCATCTACTCAAACATCAGTAGCACATCTTCAGCTGTGTGTGTACAACTGAATGTCCTCCATCCAGTTGCTGCTTTAAGGCTAAATTATTATATTTCATAAGAAATGTCCTGAACTTCACACCTCAAAAGTGCTGCTCTATTAAAGACGGGAGTGTCCTCCAAACTCCTTGAATGCATCTTCAAAATTTATACTCTCCAAGAATCAGAAAAGCATACTCAGGGGCTTTGACAATCACAGAGATGCTGAACATGGACTTAGGCCTTGTCTCAGCCAGCTCTGAGGAATTCCTTGGTTTCAAGCACCAAGCACAGCAAATAGCACAGAATAAAAGTCAAAAACTGTGCATCCAAAGGAGCTGACATCACAGGTGAGCAGAAAAATGCAGGTTCCCCATGGTGTGGGAGAACTGAGCAAGAACTGCCTTGACTTAACACCTCCTGATTTCACTCTGTATTGTTTCCAGCTGGTAATAGGTACTGCCAGTAGTGGTGAAGGGAAAGCAACACCTTTGGGAGGTGCAAGCAAAATTAAAGGACTGAAGGGGAAGTCAGACCTTGCTGCTTATTTTACCCCCATTCTTGCTGTATCACACACTTCTTCTTTCTTCCTGACATGACATTACCCACCAGAAAACAGGAGGCTGAAAGATCCAGTGAGCATTTTAGGAAAAGGAGCCCAGTATAGTCAATGACAGAGGTAAAACCGGCAGGTGACTGGGAGCTCTCCATTCTTTAGAGAAGAGTCTGTTCACAGGAGAGGGCTCTGACATGAAAAAAGACTCAGAAAAAGGGGAGGGGATGGTACTTCCACAGTTGATTATACAGTATAAAAGACAGGAACTTGCTATTCTTTTAGAGTTTAAAGGTGGGTTGGAAAATAAAAGGGGGTTTTTTTCCTTTTTTTTTTTTTTAACCATCCAGAAGGCAAACTTTACTGCACAAAGATATTAGGACTGCAGCTCAAAGTCATTGCATTTGCTCAGCTCCCTGCATCCAGCACTGTGGTTAAAGGTTGCTGCTGACATTTACACAGCTCCAGCCCAACGCTAATTCTGCTGCAATAGTGTCTGGCAGCAGCAATCAATTTTCTACCTTTCATTCTCTCACTACCTATTCCTGCATCTTCCCTTTCCTTCCTTGTGGTCCTCTACTGTGCTTCCTGCACTGGGGCATCTTTCCTGAGGC
Source organism: Melanocharis versteri (assembly GCA_013397845.1). Classification (NCBI taxonomy): domain Eukaryota; kingdom Metazoa; phylum Chordata; class Aves; order Passeriformes; family Melanocharitidae; genus Melanocharis; species Melanocharis versteri. The sequence continues at coordinate 292,030 of VZTG01005428.1, read as the reverse complement.
CCAGCACAGATCAGCTTTTGCCACAGAAAACCCACATTAGTATTCCTCTCCCATGACCCCTTTGAAAAGAATTACTGATTTTGGTGGATCATCATTTTAAGAGTTTTGTGTTATCTAGCTTCTGTCTCCCACAACTGCATCGTTGTCTTTGGAAGTATCCCTTTCCATATCCCTCAGCCTTTCCTTTCTGTCACACATCAGCCTTTTTTTAAAGGCCCCAAAACACTTTTAGCCTACATCTCATACTAAAATAGCTTCTATAAATCTATGTATCTATAAATACAGACAACATGCAGAAGAAACCACATTGCCACAAGCTTATTCCTGTTTTGCTGTGGGACAAATAATCACTCTGGCACCCTTTGCAGCACCGGGGATCTGATTTCCAAGTCAGAAAGACTCCAATTTAGGAGTGTAAGAATATGGAATATGCAGTCATTCTGCAGAATTTCAGCTTTGAGCTGCTTCCTGTAGATTGGGCAGAATCACTAATATCCAATGTCGTTTGCTGGGAGTGTGTGGCAACTCGAGCATGGCCCATCTGTAATTATAAACCTTGTCCTGTCAAGGAGAAGAAGAGCACTTGATACACACATCACTATTCCCTCTTACAAAAATGACCCCCTATTCATCCATGAATGAAATGGGAATTTTGCCTCAGCTGATGGTGCCCGGTTCAGAAGCCATAAAGTACCTCCTACCTCTCTATCAGTGAAAGCACATCCTTCAGGCCACGCTCTATCTGCCTGTACAAACAGGCTCTTACCTGTGCAGTGCTTCAGTTGAACTCCCAGTATCAGTGTGTGGCTCTACCAGTATCAGTGTGTACCTCATTCTCTATGAGGGAATAAGTACCCAATACCTGCTTCTCTCCTCTGTCTAGAGCAAAGATGTCAGCTCAGTCATACAATGGAAAACCGTGGACAGCAAAACACCACGGACCATCTATTATCTATTACAAATAGATAAAATTCTCTGGACTACAGTTAGTAAATGCCCTCCTATGGGGTGGAAGGTTATCTCCTAGAAAATTTTTGTAACCATCCAGATTATCAAAATATCCAAGCACACAAGTTTCTTGTGCTATAGGGCCAATTGCCCCAAGCATCCTGGCAGTGCTCATTTATCAAGGCACTATGAAAATATTCTGAGTGTCTCCATATCTGTACCCCTAGGACTCCTAATTTAAAACACTTTCCTGTGTGAGATTTTTTTTGGACTCTTTCTAATGCCAAAAGCTTGTTTGGTGCATCTCTAGGTAACTGATTTTTCCAGTTCAGAATCCTTTATGTGGAACTGGTCATCACAATAAGTCACCAAAATAGCAGCACTCCACAGGAATAAAAGCTAAAAAAGATCAGGGTTTGGACTTTTCAGAGCAGACAATTCTCACCTTGTCACTCATTACCAGAAAAGCTGAAATGAGGGAAATCATGTCCTCTCTGAACACACCTTGTGCCCAGTGTCCTGGATTTTGAGCCTTCTGCAAGGATGCAGCACAGATAACATCCAAGTGCTCCTGGAAACCTTCCTCCACAGGAGCCACCATCAGTATGAGAAGAAAAATGTCCCTGAGAAAAGACAGAAGAATGAAGAGTTAAACCAGGAGATGAGGGACAGACCACCAACTCCAAAGAAACAGATGCTAAATGTCTTGCATTTCACATAAACAGGAAGGAAATAGTAACCGATGTCAAGGAACCAGGGAGAGATTTTAAGATATCCCCAGAGTAATGGGCAGAGATTCTCACTCTGACATTTCAAGTTTTGATAGCATGAAAATTGCTTGCCTCTGCACAGCAAAACACACACATTTTTGAGTTTCTGATCTTCTTCCAGCCATTTACAGAGTGTGGTTGAACCAGCAGCTCTAACCAAGATCTAGATGCACAGCCCCATGTTATTGCCCTTCAGAATTTTCCTAACTGGTCAGGAGATCCTCTGGTCCCACTCAAACTAATATTACATCCAGTGCTTCCAAAGGAAACTTCCACTTGTGCTCCCAACCCATCTCTGGCACAGATTAAAGCCTGAACAGCTGTTGAGCAGCTCTGAACGTAACAAGAGAACGAATTGGTTGAAAACTTCACATTATTTCACTCCTAGAAGACAAGCAAGGTTACAAAACACAGAATCCCAGAGCATCCACAGCAAAGGACATTCCCATGCAAAACTGCAGTTCAGAGGACATGAGGGCCAGGAAGAACAGCTCAACCAAACTTTATCCTCCCTGAGCACATGAATAAATCTTTTATCACCTCTGCCTGTTACAAAAACACAGTTAATATCTATTTCTTTGTTCCTTCGATATTAACTAGAGAAATGACAGGCCTGTTGTGCCAAGAATTCTCACTGCCTCCTGTATTTCTTTTTGAGATGTGCTGGTTCATTTGCTAATGCTAAAGGCTGACAAAGGTTCCTAAGTGATGGATAAAGATGGGTTTCCCTTTGATAGAAAGATATCTCCATTGGAGCACCATTATTCTCTAAAAGCATTTGTGGTCGTGGGGCCTTTTTTATCAGTATAAAAATCCAAGTTGCAAAGATTGCATTTGGGATACTAAACCCTCCCTCTTATGTCTTTACTAATTTCAACCAATAATAGTATAGTAAAACAGTATAATGGGATAATAAAAAGATAAGCACATGTCCTGTGAAATGAAGCAGAGAAATAGCTCAGAGAGGACTCACCAGATTTTCATTTGACCTTCAAGATGGCTATAAAATACAGAATAAAATGTGTGTATGTTCTGTACATCACATTTTAACAGCTCATTTTAAAGATCTCATATGAAATAGAGTGCCCTGTGACATAGGCCCCAGTGTGCAAGAGACAGAACTACAAACAGATCAGCAAGTTTAAGTATTGTCTAGACATAAAAAGCTGCCCCTTCTTCATACAAGCAGACAAAGGCTGAAAAAGCTTAAAAAAAAAATCTAACTCCTGACTATAGGCTAGAACTTCCAGTCATCCCCACTCCCCAGCTAGAGAGGTGATTGTACTTTAACCTATTCAGTCAAAGTTGTCCAGTTTAACTCAGTCCAATCTGGTATTTAGTGATTGTTGCTATTTTTCCCTGTTGCTGTTTCATTTTTTAGTAAACTGGTTTTTGGGGTTTTTTTTCACTTTAATCTACTCATATTTGTTTCTCCTTATTGGTGGAAAGGGATTGGTTAAAACTAAGTTAAAACTCATTTCAGAGTGTTCTTCTTAAATTGTCTTAAACCAAGACACTTGCCTTCTAAATACGTGTAATGTAGCTGCTTTCAAAATATAACCACCAGCAATAAGCTGAGAGAAACTGTTCCAGAACCAAATAATTTGTCTTGACATCAAAAGTCCACAAACACAAGCTTGCTGTTCCAAACTTCTCACTTTTTAGTTAGCTGACCTTTTTATTTTGCTGTTGGGTTCACTCTCCCTGCCCTTCTTCTTTCTTCCTTTTTGTTTTACCCCACTCTTGAGTATCCTGGATCCCAATCCCCACCAGCAGCACCATTCTGAGTGTAGATATTCATCTTCCTCCTGTTTGCTATTCGTTAGCAGCACACAGAGCTGTGCCTTTTGACTTCTAAGTTTTGGTGGTTTTATTTTTTAAAGCCCTGTTTTGTGAAACACAGAGTCTGGAGTGAAAAGGATTCATCATAGTCATCATTATTCCACATTTATCTACAGTGAACTATCTTTCTCATCTATTATCCTTTAAATGATCTAAAGCCTCCTATCTGCTGTGTTCCTCTTCATTACCTGCTGTTCCTGTCTCATCCATTTCTTACCAGCACTGTCTTTGTTCTCCTTCTTTCATTCTCTGAGCCACATGTCAATGCTGCTCACCATGATCAAGAGGTTCACAATGAGGAGCCTCACAAATGGTTTTCTAAGTGTGATGAGGATCACAAAAACAGATTTCATGCTGCACATTTGGATACTGTTGTTATTCAAACTGAAGTAATCACCCTGGCTGCCCCCTTACCTTATAAGTTTTTCTCCAAAAATACTCCAAAAACAACACTGCTAGACTACAAATTATGATAGAGACTTGATTTTCATCCATCCTCACCATCATCTTTCACTTCCATATTTATTGCTACACACACTTGACTTTGTGACTATTTGCTATTTCACATACTGAATAGCAGACATGCATTAGACTGATACATATTTCTCCATAGCCCTGACATCATCTATTGGCAGTGGCTGAATTACCCTTGTCACACAATTTTTAGCCTTTTAGAAAATGCTGCACAAACTGCATTCCTAGACAGCATTCAGCAAAGTTATTTCTGGGAGAAGTGACTGAACTAATCAAGTTACGCTCCATGAATTTCTTCTATTTCATAAGAAGGACTGCATGCAGCTGATCAGTCATCAGGCAGCTACAGGTGGCTTTTAGGCACCAAACAGAGCTAACCTGCCTCTCAACAACCCTGGAACAGGAACTTCTACCTTAGGGGATTGCTGGTAGGATGGAAAGATGTCAGTGCTCCCTTTCTGCTTTTGTGTACAGCTGTGGATGAAATAGAAGTGTGAAATACAGCCCAACCCACAGGAGGAAAAGCATCAAGAATATGACACAGGAAACCTTGTCCTAGACAAAAAAACCCCAGCATTTCACTGCCTGTAATACTGGCTTCAGAGTCCATTGTTCCCATTCAGTCATATACGAGAGACATGAGTATTTTTATTACAGCAAACAGAGACCAATGCTGGCTGTTCACATTGCCAGGGAAAGATGCAGCCTAGGTATTATTCCATCTGGATTTGGCAGACTGGAAAGTTTGCCTTCTTTTTTTACCTGCCTTTGTGCTTTTCATTCTCTGTAGTTTACGACTTCTGAAGGTCTCCGAAAATGTAATGCCAGTGACATCAAGAGAGTCTTAATGTCTTATAAAAACCAGAATGATTGTGCTTGAAGAAATTTTCCTGCCCACAGGGAATTAGTTCAGCTGACTGAAAGGAAGAATTCTGGGCCCAGTCCTCCCTTGCACCCAACCTTCCTGTTTGCTAGACAGGTGAAACATCCCCACTGGTGTGACCAGACAGCATTGGGCTGAAGGCCTTTTGCTTTGGGATTAGATACGGTTACTTCAGCACAAATTCCTTGGAAAATCCTCTAGAACTTGTATGGAAATCTGCTTGCTCTCTGCTTTGGTTTTACTGGGAAGAGGGTCAGCACAAAGGGCAGAAATGACACTGCCAGAAATTCCCTGGAGAGCTACTGCAGACAAATAATGGGGATTGCTGGAATCAACTGGTCAATGGGTTCTACTTAAACCATTCTCACCTTAAAGTTCACGAGGGCAAAAACTGGAGATAAGTTTGAATAGCAAGCTGAAATGGCCCAGATAAATGGAAGAGAATGACGTTTTTTCTCTCTCCTTTGGAAATTCTTGGGACTGATAGGCAATGTATGGAACTGGGGTATTAAAACAAACCATGAACTGTTCTATAAAATCCAAAACAACACAAAAGATAAAGACTTATTCCTTAGAGGGCTTGAGGATTTCTCAGTTGGAGCTGGCTTTTCTCAAAGGGAAAAATTTGGATGGTTTTAGTTGTTGGGGGTTTTTTAAAGTATTATTATTAAGTGAGAGGGATTGGCACATATGAGAGTAAATTAGATTGGAAAAGCTTCTCTGAGCATCTGTTGTTGTCCCACTTTTAAGGTTACAACCAAAGGTTGCCATGAGTTTATCTTAAAAGACATTAATCAGTTTAGTCTGTTTGTCTCTGTCCAACTGGACCTGAATTCAGCCTGGTTCCTCTAAGCCTAGCTGTAAAAATCCATTCAGAGAAAAACATTATTTATATATAGCAACTCTCACACAGCTTCCCAAGCACTTTTCTTACCCTTTAAAATTTTCTACTACCTTTTAGCTACACTTCCATAACTGTCAGTGGATCTACTTCAACATTTCCTACTTGAAGAAACTGCTTACCATATTGTCAGCACAAGGAACCTGCTATGGAAATGGAAAGGAAAAAGTGTTTCTTTTTCTCGTCTCAGAGAATGTAAGGGTGGGTTTTTGTTTTTGTTTTGTTTTTTTAACTTTGGAGGTGGTCAAACACAGGAACAGTTGTCCAAGAGATCTTTTATATTCTCCATATCTGCTGCTGCTGGAAACTCATCCAGGTACAGCCCTGCTTAAGCTGCTCCACCTGACCTTTCCAACCTGATCAATTCCGTGATTGTCAAATAAACAAACACAGACTCTTAAGCTTTTCTTTTGGTGGATAAGCAGTGAACCAGGCAGATATTTGTCAGGTACATTCCAGTTTTTGTCTCCCTCTTCCATCCCGAGTGCACTACAATCTTTCTATGATGCACTATTTTAATATATACACCTCGCAACCACAGAGGAATCATAGTTTCAACTGCAAACGAAACGACAATTTGTCTTTCAGTAAAGAAAGACTAAGCAAAGCTGGGTTTACTTTGATTTCTGATAAGACAGAGATTTAAAAAAAAATGTATTCACCTTAAGGAGTTAGATCTCTTGAAATTGTAACAGCACAGCCCTGTGGGGGTGGAGGCTCCGAATCTGTAGATTTAACAGCATGAACTCTTCCTGTGCACAGCTCACACAACCGCACATCAGAGGTAATAAACAAAGACTTGCTGACTTTAGTACCTTTTGTTCATCTAAGAATCCATAAAGAATACTTGGAGCAATATTTTATCTCAGCATTCACGTCTGACTAGGCTTTCTTGGTTTACTGCAGGAATACCTCTGTAGGCATTTTTCCTGTTGGACAGCACGTTGTCAGGTGAGGGTTCTCTGAGGACAGACCTCAGTGCTCAAAGCTTCTGAGTAGCAATGATATTAAAAATAATCTCCCCCCAAGTTTTCAGCTACTTTCATAGACATTAATTAACCACATAATGTAAGCGTCCTTTAACATAACAGGAAAGGAAAAAAGCACAATATACAGGGAGTAATTTCAGCAAAGGGCTAGAAATATGAGGAAAGAACTGGAGCATACCCCACACAAGAACAGGTTGAGAGAGCTGGGACTGGTCAGCCTGGAGAAGAGGGAAGCAGGCTCTTGTCAGTGGTGTTCAGTGACACAACAAGACAAAAAAGACACAAATTAAAAGACATTAAATTCCACCAAAAATCATGAATCAGCTTTTTACTGTGAGTGCTCAAGCAGTGGAGCAGGTTGCCTAGAGATGCTGTGGAATCTCCATCCTCAGAGATACCAAAGGCAAAATAAAAAGAAAAAAACTCGTATGACAACATATAGTAACCAGCAAGATCAAACCCAGTCTTAGCTGTCTGTAATGAAAGAGCAATCCCACTTGCAAAGAAGTGTGAAGGGAAGAAGGACAAACAATCCTCACCTATCAGAAACTGTCCATAATTTATCCCCTCACTTTAGTTTTATATTTTACCTCTCCTCCTGTGGGATCAATTCAAGGATGAGGCAACTTGACAGAGCTAAAACAGTGATTTTACTGAGTATTTTTTCACTGTCTGCATCAATGTGTTGTCTGGAGAAGGCTGGGCTAAATGCCTGCAAATTAGATGGAGGGGGACAGGAGAAGCAATGTAGCATTTTATAGCCTGTAATTAATGAGTCACTCAGCTTGTAGACAAACATTTTGAATACTGATTGCAGCAGCCACCATTCCTCCAGCCATCATTTACACCGGCAGCAGTATGACAGCAGCAAGAGCTCTGCAATCCCCCAAAGCCTCAACTCACAACTCGCAGCTGCTGGAGAGAGAAAAAGAGTTGAAGGGCATGGTAGGAAGGGATATTGAGGGTTCACCTTAGGCATATTAATTGTTTAAATAGGACAGCAAGATTATTCCAAATGATTACAGTAACCCACATTAGAGCCGCTCATTTTCCTTGGTTGCCAGGCCAGGTCTGAGGGGGCTGATTCAACATGGAACAAATAATTTGGCTGCTGGCAAGCAGTGCCCAAATCCATACAGAGACATTTGGGGCTTTATCTTTTTTCCTATAATCAATTCTACTTCTGTTCTTAATTTACACGCAGAAGCTGACACAGGAAGGGAGTCTGATGTGGTTTAAAAGCAGCCTTGGTCTGAAGCAGGAGACAGACACTTTTTATAAAGTTTTAATACCAAGGATCTGTTTTCCTCCAGGGTAACATTTCACTGCTCACCCTCCTTCTTCACTGCCACCTTTCAGGAAACCTCTGCTCATAGTAATGTGACAAACATTTGGTTGTCACCACGGGGGTGTGCTGCACTAATCACCTAATGACAAATTATGCCATTAATATGTAATAGTTAGGACTCCCGTACAGAAGGCTCCATCGTCTCCACAAAGCTCTCCAGGGCCATTTCCCTGTAAGGTGAGAAATCTCATGTGCTCTACAGGAAGCTCAGCACAAATGTTCTTTAGCATCTATTTGAAAGACATCTTATTTTACTGGTTTTTAAAAAACTACCAGGTGTTGTGAGAAGACCATAGGCTTGTTTTACAGAGCACACCTTTTCAAAGTCTCCTGTCGTGTCACAGCCCTCTGATGTACGCAAGGTTGTAAACATTTCTCATGGCAATTAAAAATGATGTCTTACTTGCCTGGTTGACCACTTACCTCTTACCCGAATTACCCACTTCATTAGGTGCAATTACTGCTGATCTGCTCAGGCATGGCACCCACTGAGGCCTCAGCACAAAATGCTGATGTCTGGGTGAAGTGTGACCTAAACCTATTACATCTTAAGGTGTAGCTGTCCTGTTGTTTTTCCACTTTTAATTAAAAATTGACTTCTCCAGTGATTTTACATTAGTAACAGATGAGGATGAAATTACTTCTCGCACCTAGAAGACCTAACGCTGCAGCAGGATAGAGAAATGGGCTTGCATTAATCCTGTGCACGCACCTGCTAACAGCCCTCCATATCATGATAGTGAACAAGGTGACAGCATCAGCCACGGGGAGGCAAGAAGTAAGGGTTAAATTAAACAAAAAAAAGCCCGAGCAATTCGCTTTCTAGACGGGTGCTGGTGTATTTGAAACCCAAAGGAATATACATACAAAACTAACAAGAGCATGTTACCCCACTTTTAACCACAAGTTTCGTGACACTTTGTGTCTTTCTTTGAGGTCTATTACCAACAAATCTCCCTTTTCTTTTCTTTTTTTTTTTTTTTTAATAGATTTTTAACCCTCATTGTGGAGGAAAATGTAAAAATTCAAATTAACCACTTGTTTTGAGATAGCTCCTGGGGAAAAAGCAAAAAAGCCACAGCATATGTATTGATTTTTAAGCTAATCCTGCAATTTGGGAAAGCCTGAGGTTGGCAGTACCATACTGATATTGAGGCAATCTGTTTGATTTCCTTTATTACTCTTTTGGGAGAGGCAAGCAGACCAGGGTTTGATTTTGCATTGACCTATTCAATAGACATTCTCATACTTTGTGCCCAGAGGCATCACTCCTTTTGGACTGCAAGAATTTTTGGCGGCCCAAAATTCCTCCTAAATTGGAAAAAAATGTTCTAATTTATACTACTGCTTCGCTCATCTGCCTTTAGTGGAACATAATACAATTGCACAGATTTATTGCAGGAATATCACATTACGCGTGCACATTACCTGCATTGCACAACCTGGCCATGAAAACCTCATGTCAACACATTATCTGCTCTTTCAAAGGATTACACAGCAGGGGGAGTAAATAAAGAGTCCAACACCCAAGCTTCCAAGGGATCAGCTGTCTCCACCCTACTGGAAATAGGCCAAATGCTGCAGATAAAAAAAAAAAAGAAAAATAGAAAACAGGCAGGTGAGACATCATTGCTTTGAGTGGGCAGGTTGCTTGGATATCCTCTTCGAAACCATCCAGCAACAGTAAAAAAGAACATACCAAAATAAATCTATCCGTGGTGTTATGGGTGCCAAATAAGCAAAGAATCCAGCTCAAAAATCCATGAGATCAGTTTTAAATAATTGCGAACCATTATCTCAGAGCTCCTACGTTGCACATATGCATGTTTTACATTTTTGTCTGCATTGATAAGCACTAGAAAATCATCATTTCAAAAAATGCCTAGAAGACTTTGCAGGGTTTTTTTTTCATTATTATTAGTTTTAAGAAATGATAGGGGCACAAATGCTAAGACACTTGGTATAATTGCAGTATGGATAACAGTGGTCAGATTTGTTTTGCTATCTGTGCCTGTGTCACTATCTCTCTAATTAAACTGATCAGAATTCCAAGAGGCCTGCATTCCTGGAATCCAGCCACTGGCAGCAGTGGCAAACACCAGGCACTGCTTTGCTCCAGCTGTGCCTGCTCAGTACTGATATCCCTCACTGAGCCCCAGTGCCACGGCTCCGAAAGCCCTGCAGAGGGGCAGCAGTGGCAGTGGCACCTCAGGCAGCAGCACCAATGCAAACCCTTCTGGGAGCATTAATAACGCACGGGAGGCAGAGCACAAGGCTCGGCACAGCCTCGTGTGTGCTTTAGCTGAGGCACCCGGGACGAGCAAGTTAAATACGACTGCAGGAGCTGACAGCCTGTGCGGATCCCTGGTACCCTTTCCCGTCACCCTCAAGGGCTTCATGAATAAAGATAAGCTCCACAAACACTCTCTCTCCGTTTTTCTCCCTCCAACATCATTGTACATGCACTCTTAATAAACTTCCTTATCTCTTTTGGTAGCAGTGACCTGAAAGATTAAACAAACCGAAGCCTGAATAATTTAATCGTATCCAAACAAATAGCTGAGAAAGATGATAAGGGAATGCTTAGCTGACAGTGGTGGATGAACTAAAACTTATCTTTAGCTGACAACGTGGTCAGTGTGCGATGTCAGCACCACTTAAATTGCATCAGGTAAACAATAAACAAGTTACCTTGACATTTCTCACTGTCATTTGGTGATTTCAAGTTAAATGTCTGCAGCAATGAGAGACAAAAAAAAAGAGGAAAACATTTAAACTTGTTATGGTTTTGTTCTATGAGGCTCAGATTTTGAAAAACCAGTGGATTTTGGTACTGCATTAAATGCAGAGTCCTAAGATTTTTCCATTGTAGTTTTGGGGCTTGTGAATAATTTCTATTTGACCCTCATGCTACAGTAAAATAACATCCCATTGTACTTCAGAAAAGAAAATCAAGAGATGCTATGCTTTTCTACGGAGTTACCACCCTGAGGCATATCTCTTTGATAGTCTTATTTACTTAGCTGCTCAGATTACACAAATCCCGCTAAAATTAATGCAGCCTAAAAGTGTTTGGTGTCACTGAGCCCTAATCACTGAGCAGCTGAGGCTCGGTTCATACCGCAGAGTTCTGCCCCTGTGCCAAAACCAAGTCGTCACCTTGGCTGGCATTGTTGTGCCAGCAATTCTTTCTTATTGGGTAAAGCAGCTACATGAAGAAAAAGGAGATTCCACTTTTTGTTTAAAAATGCTGTATTCGTAACTCTACCATCTGACATGCCCTTAAATTGGAGGTAGAGGTACTTACAAAACCAATATGGCATGCACACTTTTATTGGCATGAAGAAATTCCAGTTAACATCATGGAGAATCAGTCTGCAAAGAATTTTTGAGACTTGATTCTCCACTTGTTTAGCAGCTCAGGATATCCTGATCTTTACTTGTTCTCTGAGCCAACTTTTATTAAAAACACCAATTATTTTTAACTCTCTGAAAGCCAGAGGGTTTTAAACACAGGTCAGTTACTTTGAAGTGTCACTTTGGCAGCTTTCAAGAAAATGTGTCCTAAAAAGGAAGAAGGGAATTATTAGAATAATAGATGAGGACTTCTAAGAAAAGCAAGCAATAAATTCTCAACGGCAGCAGAGAATTCAAAGCAAGCAGAAGAGCAAAATAAACCCTCTAGGAAAAGAGACACAGTTTGTAAATTTTAGAAAGAACACTGGACATTCCAGAAAGCACTGGGGAACTGCTGGAATGAAAAGAGAAAATTCCTTGAAAGCACAGTAGGGAATTCCCCGAAAGCAGAGAGGATTTCCCAGGTATAAGACTGAATTTATCTAAAAGAGGAGGCTTCCTAGAACGCAAGTGGGACTTACTAACAAAGCAAGTGACAGAAGGAAACTGGGGGAATTGCTGCAAAGAGATGGGGGGAATCTGGAAAAGCAAACAGGGAATTGCCAGAAAGAAAATCAAGATTTCCTCAAAAGGAAAAGGCATCATCCCTGAAAAGACAAGGACAAACCACTAGAAAGCAAATAAGGCATTTCTACGAAGCAAATTAGGAACCCCTTGTAGGAAGCTCAGAGGACTTCCTTGTATGTAGGCAGTCCTAGAAAGCAATGAGGAATTGCTGGAAAGCAGAGCAGAAATTCTCAGGCAGCAGGTTGGGGACATTCCTAGGAAATGGATGAGGAAAGGAGACATGGGGGTTTCCCAGAGATCGCGGGAAGCATAATCAATCAGCAAAGTTCCTGGGGTGTGATGTGATGTCTTAGAGATTAAATTGGTGTAATTTTAGAAAATGTGGACAATTATTACAGATGCATTCCAGGAATCCTAGACAACATCAAATATTCCTAGAAACCATTAAGGAGCAGTGGTAAAAAAACAAAAGATAATTTCTAGAAAGCAAAATGAATGGGTTCCTACAAATTGTGGGAAATTCCTAGAAATCAAAAAGCAGGAGGAGAAGCCTAGAAAGCAAAACCAGATGGAGTCCTAGAAAGCATTAAAGGGCAAGCCTTAAAAACCCCCATACAGCTCCTAGGAAGCAAATAGGGGAGGATTTGTAGAATGGACAGGGTTGTGGTCCTAAAAAGATCAAAATAAGGGAAAGCTTCCTGTAATGCATTATGAAAGGAAGCGTTAAAAGAAAGCATTATGAGGCAACCATTCTTGATTTTAAAGGAGAAGCAGCACTCCAGACAAGGGACTTGGTTCCCACACTATATGTGCCTCTCAGCTGCAGGCATGCTACAGAGACACTTCTGAAGAAAGCATTTCAAAAAAGAACCAACAGAAAAACGTCTCCAGCTAAACCCCTAAATCTTTAAACTGCAAAAATCGCTGAGCCTTGGAGAAGTCCAGAGCTGGACAGAAAGTTCAGAGCTTGAATCCGGCTCTAAAGATAAAAAGGAAGTGAAGCATAGCAGACTTTGAGAAGCTCACCACAGGACATTTTACCTGCACCAACAATTTCCTCTTGAACAATTCTGTGGGCTTATCTCCAGACAAAGGCAGTGCACGTGTAAACTCCGGGGAAATTGAAAAAGAACAGATTTTTATAGGAAAGTCAGAATATATACACAGAGGGTTACCATGTTATCTTACGAGCCTTATCTGTGTGCCTGTGGGGGATTACTCAGCAGCCCTCTATGTTAACACGCAGGGTGTTTTCTTCTTAAAGCTTTATTCCTGTATTAATCTGTATATTTTATGTAAACTTCTACTCCAAGCTGAAACAGAGAAAAGCAGCTACTGCCACTTTTATCTTTAAATGGAAAACAGATAAGAGAAAAATGTGTGATTCCTCACTGTCTGGGGGAAAGTTATTAATCAGGTTTTTGGTTCCCTGAGCCACAAGCTAAACCTTTGATGGAAATATGGCAATATCTCTAATTGCCAAAGTATCATGAGGCTCTGGTGCTGGTCTAGTAGGCTGATCCACCCCCCGCCCCGCGCCATGGACAGAAATTACAGATTTGCCACAAAACCTACAGGAAAGCAGGATTAAGTGCCTCCTTTCTGTTTCATTAGCTGCCTTTGCTTCTATTTACATAGTGGCTGGCTTCTTTCCAAAGGAAATAACCTCTTGTGAGCCAGGATTTGACTCTCCCATCTTCCCTGTCCTGCACTTCTCTTTTATTTCAGGAATTACTGGATTGTTTTACATTCGAGAGAGACTCCATATAAATGCCATATGTTTATTCACGACCATGCCCTATCAATCTTTCTGACATGATGACAGACTGACAAGGCAAAACCACGCATTTCTGAGCCGACCTGAATGCTCCTGCCTCTGGTGGCACATAGGGAATGGGTCACAGCCTTTGCTAGCAGGAGAACATCAGGAATGGAAACCTCCAAAACTGCCTGATTTTCATTCCCGTGTTAGGTCTGAAGCACTGGAAAGAAAAATGGCTTGCAAACAAGGGTAGTTTCAGATGGGATTTGGCAAATAGATGAAGTATCACAGCATAGGATCTTTTTAACCGCAGCACTCTGGGAAATGCAGGTAACATATCTTAAATTGAGGTTGGTGCCAGTGCACATGAAATAACTGAGGCTACCTCAGGCAGAACAGGAATCCCAAACAAGCTGTGTTCAATACTGAGTGAAGAGAGAGAATGCCACTCCACAGAATTCTGATCAGCATTTTAAAAACAGCACTGGCTGCAAACAGGGAACTGGGCAGTTGCATCCTTTACAGCACCAAACCTCTAAAATCCCAAATCGAGGTGAACATGGAGAACCACGCTGTGCCTCATGCTAAACATAGAACATGAGTAGGCAAAAAGTGGGTTGGCCTTCTTTGGCAACACTGGCCATTAAGGTTAGTCGTGAACAGCTGCTCCCAGTCCTGCCATCCCTGGCTACAGCTCAGTAAGCGATGGCATCTCATCCCTCTTTCCCCTTGCTCAGGCAAGCTGGCAGCGTGCAGAGAGCCCAGCCCCTTCCAGAACCCCCCTGCCTGGGAGCTGTTTATCCAGGAACATCCCTGTACCCCATCCCCTGCAGCCCCTTTGATCCTCGCCCTGCTGGAGGGGCTGTGTGCTAGGGATCCAAAATAAAGCTGCTGTTCAAATAATCCCACGGTACAGAGGGGAGGGGGCCCTTGCTGAGGGACCCTCCTACGATGACATTCCCAAGGAATAAGAATACAGCACCCACGTAATCCCAGTCCCATGTGAGATTGTCAGAATACACACAGTCCCAAGGCACACGGGGACCAGCCCAACCCGAACTGAAAGGACACACAGGAGTTCACATAAAGCACATGGGATGCTGCCCTCAGTCTCTATTTCAAACTCCAGCTGAGATCCTGTTCCAACTCACATCCTCTGTTCCTGCTTCCATCCCCTCACTGTCTCTTGAAAATACATTTTAGAGGCTTAATTCAGATATAACTCAAAAAACATTTGTCCAAAAACAACTATGCAGAAACAGAGAACCAAGCTCCACTTTCAGGCATTAAGACACTTACATGAACTAGTGGAAAACATACTTTTTTGACTCAAATAATAGTTAATTAAAAAGACAGAATTGCAAAGTTTAGTATTTTGGAAGGGTTTTTTATTGGGTTTTGGGGTGTTTGTTGGGGTTTCTTTGTTGCTTCTGCTGCTTCTTCTGGTCAATTCCCACTGTTGCTTCCTCTCCCTGAAGCAACTCAAATGCCACGCGATAAAGGCTCCTAATTAAAATACACAGCCAAACACCTAAATCAAGAAATTGGATTGACTTCTTTATTCACCACCTGCAAAGTCATAGAATCCCAGAATGGTTTGGGTTGGGAGGGACCTTAAAGCTCATCCAGTTCCACCCCCTTGCATGGGTGAACAAATCACCACACTTCCGTATAAACGCCCAGACTGTGATGGTCCATCCGTTTGCTATCAGGGGTACTTGGCAGGGATTTGGTGAGGTGGTCAGGGCTGCATCTCAACAGGTCCTTCACCAGACGAGGAACTACAGCTCCTGCCTTGTAAAACACTGTCACAGCCAGGAGTGCCAAATCCCACGACCACCCACAGACCTCTGCCAAGCACGCACTTGGGAGGAGACCTGTCGTCAGCACTAATGAGACAGAGGAGAAGAGAGTCACCATTTAATTAAATTTGCACACACTGAGTAAAAAAGTCACACTACTCACCTTGAAGGAGAAGAAACTCACTCACTGCTCTCCCTACCAGCCCAGCTTGGTTAATCACTTAAGGGACTGCCTTACACCTCCAGTACTTTTTCCCATTTTTCAGCATCCATGCCTCTCCCGGAACTTCCAGGCAAATGTGCCCTGTTGGGAGCAACCTGTGCTTGGGTATTTCCTGACACTGGCAAGATGGGTCAGCACCTTCTGGGGAGTTGCCCCAGACCTGCTGCAAGGCAGCCCTGCAGGAGGAAGGGTGATGTTTAGCACAGCTGCTCTATCCCTGCTCCACACCCTCCTCATGCTGGCTTCAGGCTCAGCAGGGCAGACTTGTTCCAGGCACAAAACAGCCCTAAACTCTGCTATTTAGTCCTGCCTGGTGTGGGTTACACAGAGATAAACTAAATGCCCATTTTTATTTAATCCCTAAAATATAAACTTTTTTTGCATGCTTCTTTTCTATAGTCATTATAAATAATATCAGAGAAAAACATCAGCAATTTCCAACAAATGTTTGACTCACTTTAGCTAATGGCAGTTCCATGGGCATGCTGGAACTAGATGATCTCCCAGGTCCCCTTCACACCCAAACCATTCTATGTTTCTATGAATAATGAAGCCATTCAATGAAACATAAAACCAATCTGTTTTTAAAAAAATAGAAAGGAAAATTACTAGAAGATTTTGCTTTTTTAATGTCTTGAAGATTTCTATGGATTATCCCAAAAAGCCTCCCAGTAACTGAGCAGAAAATCTCTTTGGTTAGCATTTGTCTTTATGCCAAATTCATCCCAAATGTTTACCATGAAAAAGGCAGGGTATAGAAGCTTTTCATGGATACTGCTGTGGAGACTGTGCTCCATGCAAACAGTTACAAGGAATCAGAGGAAAATGTTCAGCAGAGTACAATGCTGAGCAAATTATTCTGTCTGCTTTTCCAGAATCAGAGGTTCTTTGAAAATATCAGATATATGCAATGTGTGTGTCTGAAAGGGAGAAATAGTAGTTTTAGAGTCAGGAAATTCCTCCCAATCTGATGGCCCAGTAAGATAAAATAATTGCTCAAACAGAATAAAACAAGTGGAATACTAATGACTGTCTGATAGCTACAGCCTTCTAAATAAGCCTGTAAGTGGTTTACTCTGGTTTTTATGCTTATATGACAAAAAAACTCCCAAATCTTTTAATATGTAAGTAGACAAAGAAAAGCAGAATTTTGCTCCCTTCTTTCACATACTCTTTTTCAGTACTGCATGACAAATTAGGCTGTTGAGCATAAAAAATCCCCTGTTTTCAGGAAGAAATCTCTGCTTCTGTCATACAAGCAGCTTTTCCCAACAGAAGAGCATCCTCCGTGCACGTGGAGATACAGCAAGGAGATGACGTTTCTCTTTTTGCCCTGCTCAGGCAGGATCGAGCCCTAAATCTGCTAGAAGAAAATAATTAAATGCATGCTCCACTGATAAGCCTATTGCACTGTCAGGCAGCAGCTGGGAGAGTTAACCTCGATCTGAAATCACCTTTAGCTCTTTTACAGAGAGGTGACACAGGCAGGAAGGGCACCACAACGTCGGGCCTGCAGGAGTGTTCGCTATGAAGGGACAGCATTTCTGAGTTACAAAGGTTTGCAGTAAGCCCACCTGCAAGTGCACAGTGCCCCATGGTGCCACTCAGAACTCCTTCCCCTGCAGATATCCCAGGCTCCATTGTTTTCTATTAGCGGTTCTTTTCTCCTGCATTCCTTTGCCAGCACAGATGAAGGTCAGAGGAGAGCAATTCAGCACAAGTTGACCAGAAGTTCAGAGCTCACCTCCCTACACAGATGTAATCAAGGCATCAAACCTCAAGGACAGCATCCACTTTCCCCTTGCAATATGTGCCAGATCCCAAAAATCAAACCAGACGGTGAGCTACTCCTTTCCAAACACATTTTATTCGTCATGAAATCTATTTCAAGCAACACTGTGTGTCACCTGTCAGGGTAAATGCAGATGAGTCTTCCCAGATTTCAAATTCAAATGGATGCATATTTCCCAAGCAGGGAGATACAAAAGTAATTTTGTGTTTGGGGCATTTCCCAGCCAAAATGCCATGGGTTTAACATGATGCACGATCACATCAGGGTGCCAAAGGTACCCAGGCTGTCAGGTGTAGGTGTAAGTGTCCATATAAATGTGTGCACTTGCCATCTAAACTTCACACAGCAGCAGCCTTCCAAGGATGACAGGCAAGAGAATCCTTCATCTCCCTGTCCCTTTCCTCTTCTCCCCTGTTCCTAGCAGCTCTTTGGTCTGCCACTGCCTATAAAACATTTCCACTCCTCATAACAGCTGTGTGAGAGGGAGACTCAGATCCCTGGGCTCTCAGAAGGGAAAAGAGGCACAAGAAGCAGCTGGTTTGGGGAGCAGAGGCCCCCCAGCACAGGAGCTCACAGCAGCAGGCAGAGATGTGGTTCATCAGGTCCCTGCCACGGTTTGCCCTCTCTCAGCACCTCACACACCCTGAGCATCACGTGGGGCTTCCCACGGAGCTCAGCAAGCCTGTGCTTCCCATCTCCCAGCCCAGAAGCCTTCTGCATAGAAAACAGGTCAAGGGAGTGATAAAAATCAGCACAGGACTAAAAACCAACCAAACCAAACCAAACCAAACCAAACAAAACAAAAACAAAAACAAACCCACACATCACTTTTCAAGACTGGCCTAAATGAGATGAAACATTGAAACATTAGGTCAGGTCACAGATTTCAAGGATGTTTTTTGCCACCACACACAGAAGGTCTAATATCTTGGTAAATTATGAGTGAAAGCAGACGCAGCTCCAGCAGGCCTTTGTTTTTCTTTCCCTGTGAGGGTATTTTTTTTATTCACAGACTGCAGCCAAGGTTCCCAGGTGACAGAAATCCCCATCTCCACGTGCTGTGCGATGCCCTGAAGGTGTCACACCTTCACTTTGAAGGAGCATCTTGCAACCAGGGGCTCTCACCTGCCTCAGAGGTCTTCAGGGGAGGCATCACACTCAAGCAGATTCTGTGTTTAGAAGCAACACCCCTGCCAGCTGGTATTGTGAATATTACTTGGAAATTCACACCATTTATCTACTTGTTTCTCTGTGACAGGCAGACCTAAAAGCAACTCAAATATCGATCCAGCTGGGACAGAGATGTGTCGTCTTATTTAACACTTTCACAATCCTCTGCTCGAGGAGCTGGAATTTAAAAACATTTTTCAGACTTGGACAATCTGATTTTGAAAATTACCTGAATTATGCTTTAATTATTCTGCATTTAATCACATTAAAATATTGAAATGGCTTTATTTCTGAGCACATTTCTCCCACCAGTTTTCTCAAATAAATTAGTTTTGAAACTGATTCAGAAGAGTTTCACTTGGCTTTCAGGAAGGACAGTAAAGCAAAGGATGAGATATACCAAGGGCAGTACGCATACATTCTTAAAATAAACACCTTCTGTGCTAAAGAAACATTTAATCTATTTCTTTGTACACAATGAAATTAAATTATTACCTCACTTCTGTCAAGAAGCAAAGATGATCAACAGTATTATACAAATGACAAGCTGAGTTACTAATCAGAGCTGGTGTAAGAACAGATAAAACTGCAGTTAGAAGGCCAGGTTAAGGTTAAGAAAACTTATAATTAAATAAATTATAAATTTCACATATGACAACATTTAGCTCCATTTGGGGTTTGATAGTTTCTGCTTTAAATGTAGACAAACTAAACTTAATTGATGTAATTAAAATACAGAGCTGTCAATTTCTGTGCTATTAACAAGAACAGATTTATAAATTAAGTCTGAGGCGGAACAAGACTGGAATCCAAGACATTTACATCTCCATATTTGTTTCTACCTAATCTGATTTACGAGATGCTGCGAGGCCTAATACCCAACATGAGATGAAACAGTAAGATTAAGTAGCATGAAAAACAGGCTTTAGTGTCCCCCCTAATAGATATCATTGAAGAATAAAGATACTGGTATTAAGTTATAAAAAAGATGCAAAAATAATCAAGTTCTCTTTTTCAAAAAGTACCAAATAAAAGCAATTTCCTGGCACTGGGATTTAGGGACACTAGAACAGGAAAACCACACCCCAACACAAAACTTGGGGAAAATCACAAAGTCAGCATCTTTGTGCCTTCTTATCCATAGAGAACAACCCTTGAGCCTGGAGCGTGCTCAGCTGACATGGCCCAAGAGGCCCTGGGGAGCACGACAAGGTTGGAACAGTGACAATGCCCCAAAAGACACTGCCCCATTAATATTTTTCAGAAGTGGCAGTTCTGCACTTTAAAAAAATTGCCGTGAGAGACTGAAGGGTTTGAGGGGAGCTTTGGTGGGTGTTATCAGGGAAAGCTTAACTCGCAGGAGCTGGCGGGCACCCCTGGGTGTAATCTGGATTAATTGGAAAAATAAAAGAGGAAAGATTTTAGTAATGAAAAAATTGATGGGAAGTAGCAGGTTGATCCTGGTATCTGAGTGTATATCCAATAAAGAGGGTCCTTCAGCCTGGTGTTTTTGCTGTAAAGACCCCGGATCAAAAGGCTAATGCTGGTATCTCCAGCAGTATCATTTGGGCCACAGAGTTAAAACAAATAGGGCGTTTTTAGTTGACACTGGCTTAAATCTGGCTCTTTTTCCTGTGCTGGGTGCCTCTTACTCATGCTGGAAACACCACACAGAAATTGTCAGCAGTGAGCACAAAGTCAGGCTGATCATCCAGAAGGTGTCCCAAACACTCAGTGCAGGGTGGGGCAGCTCAGGGCTCCTCTGTTGGCAAGAGCTGCCATCACCTCGAGCACAAGAACAGCCCCTCACAGTGTTGTGCTCCAAGAAGCAGAGTGCCAGGCACAGTGCTGACAACAAGAAGGCTCATTAAGAGGCAGCTCTGGCAGTTGTTTTTAAGATAATTGCATCCTGAAAGAGAGCACACCTTTGTAGAGTGGCTGGATATTGACACAGCCCTAAGCAGGAACAGCAAGGTCTACTGTGATTTGTGTGATCGTGTCAATGGAGGGAATAAACAGATAAAGACACGACTGCTTAATGTGGTAGAAATCAGTACCTACAAATTATGGCAGATGAACACGTGGTGATTCCCTGCCTGCCATCACCTGCTAATGCTGGAGGCTTTAGCTGTAGGCTGACTGTACCTTCTCCTTTTGAATGGAATTCTCCTCTCTGCAAATGGAGCAGTGGAAGTGCCCACAGAGCGTTTCCTTTTCATCCCTCACATGCACACAGCACTTGAAAAGCAATAAATCATAGCAAAGGAAGTCTGCTATGGCATTGCCTACCAGCCCTCATTCTAGTCCCATCACAATCACTCCAAAAACCAACAAAGAGAGGAATAGGTGCAGGAAAAAGACAAACAGATGGGACTGTCTGAGAGGGTCAAGGGACAAGGGCAAGCAAGCTCTGAAATGAGTAGCTGGGTGAAGAAGGAACCTCGAGGAACTTGGACTGAATGAAAACAATTCAGGTCAATCACAAATTGCTAAGCTTTTCACAAAAAACTTTCAACTTCTCACAAAACCAGGACAAAACCGAAACTTTAAAAACTTCTTCGGAAGAAAAAATAATGCCGTTCTGGATAGGTAAGAGGAATGAATAGCCAGGGGTGGGACAAGCTGAAGGATACCATAGACCAGGACTGTTGTGGAGTCCCTTATTCTCCAATTCCCTGGCATAAACGAAAAAGAAAAAGAAAAAGAAAAAGAAAAAGAAAAAGAAAAAGAAAAAGAAAAAGAAAAAGAAAAAGAAAAAGAAAAAGAAAAAGAAAAAGAAAAAGAAAAAGAAAAAGAAAAAGAAAAAGAAAAAGAAAAAGAAAAAGAAAAAGAAAAAGAAAAAGAAAAAGAAAAAGAAAAAGAAAAAGAAAAAGAAAAAGAAAAAGAAAAAGAAAAAGAAAAAGAAAAAGAAAAAGAAAAAGAAAAAGAAAAAGAAAAAGAAAAAGAAAAAGAAAAAGAAAAAGAAAAAGAAAAAGAAAAAGAAAAAGAAAAAGAAAAAGAAAAAGAAAAAGAAAAAGAAAAAGAAAAAGAAAAAGAAAAAGAAAAAGAAAAAGAAAAAGAAAAAGAAAAAGAAAAAGAAAAAGAAAAAGAAAAAGAAAAAGAAAAAGAAAAAGAAAAAGAAAAAGAAAAAGAAAAAGAAAAAGAAAAAGAAAAAGAAAAAGAAAAAGAAAAAGAAAAAGAAAAAGAAAAAGAAAAAGAAAAAGAAAAAGAAAAAGAAAAAGAAAAAGAAAAAGAAAAAGAAAAAGAAAAAGAAAAAGAAAAAGAAAAAGAAAAAGAAAAAGAAAAAGAAAAAGAAAAAGAAAAAGAAAAAGAAAAAGAAAAAGAAAAAGAAAAAGGAAAAGGAAAAGGAAAAGGAAAAGAAAAAGAAAAGGAAAAGGACAACAAAAAAACTACAGAAAGTGAGAGTTTCTCCATTCCCCAACTCTTCCTGACCTGTAATTAATAATTACTAAGCTATATTCATGGATGGCTTGCCAAGATTGTCTTGCAAGATAAATGACTCTAGTGAGTTTTATACTGCCAAGAATAGTTACTGGGTATGAAACAGACTGCTCCTGACTCCCAGGAGGATCCAAGGGCCATCACTAGGAAATGTACTTCCAGGAAAAATAGAGCAGAAGAGCAGTACCCATCAGAAACATTAGCACAGGCTTTTTAACAAGCACCTAGCAAATAACACATTTTAAAAAAAGGGAAACAATTACCCTAGGTACATTTACTTCTTTCTCTGTCAGCAGAGAGGCCCTGACCCGATGGATTACACATCTGAGGAGCCTCTCCCAACTCTAGGGAGAAATGGGTCAGGCAATTTATCACTCAAAATTACCCCTGTTAGATGATTTCAATCCATTAGCACTGTTTTAAATCTGAGTTAACCTGAAAATATACTGCATCCAGTAGTGTAGATGTCTTGAAACCATCAGAGGTAGAGTCTAAGTAAACAGTGTGCAGACTGATCAAATACATAGGGAGCACCCAGCAAAATAAAGCACATATTAACTTGGGTAAATAGTACTTTTGTCAAAATATCTCCTACAAATTTACACAAGTCTAAATGGTGTTTACCCAAGAGTCCAAAATAGCTCCCAAGTTACCACGGTATTCTGCCCTTTCCCAGGTTAATTTAAGTTGAAGTGTTCACAACTGTTGATCCATGTTGGTGGTGCACTACCATTTCCAAACAAAACCCTCCATGGCTACAGAGGTAGTGCTGGATTCTCGGGCAATATTTACCCTGCCCGTCACACATGGATGTGACACTGAAACAGAGCACCCCACGTGCACACTGTTATTCCCTGCATCCTGGAACCCTCACCATAACCCTGCTGCTGAGAGTTCCATGATTGCATCGGCTAAAGTTAGTTTATTTTATGCTAAATGCTCATCTTTGGAGCTTTGCTGCTTCTGTTGCACCTTTTCTCTGCTCCCTGCTTTTGCAGCAAACATTGTCCCTTCAGCAGCAAAGCTTGGGGTTTATTTCCCTCCTCACACATTGCCAGCACTCCTGTAAAATTTTAGGGTGTCACCAAGGTTCAGCAGATATTTATTGGGAAGCTGAAAACAAGCAGTAACCTGTGGGGTAGTGACTGTGCAAAAGGACAGCAAGAAACAACACTTTATCTGTGGCTGAAAACAGTTGACAAACTGAAAAAAAGGAAGCTGGCAATAATCTGCAAGAGCCATTCCTTTGGGAATCAACCAAAACTGCTCATGTCAAGTGTTTGTGGCAACATAATCCCAAAATTCCTTCCTTTTCACCGCCTTTGGTTTTTGTTGTTACTCCTTCCCTCCAGAACCAGCTGCATAAGCACTAATCTTTTGAACTCTGCCTGCAGCTTGCTCACACAGCATTTAGTTCAAGCCCTAAGAGTAGGTGGAAAGTAGTAATTATTTGCAGAAGGGATTACACTGTACCACTGATAACCATAATGGCTTTGTTCCTTCCTTGCCTGTATTTAGTTATTTGAAATACTTTTGGATGACACAAGTAATTACTTACTCCATCAGACTCCACAGAGGCCAAAGGAGGGCCCATTGCTCTGGTTCAAATCATGCAAAATAACCCAGAATTGTTAATTGTAATAACCCAGAGCTTGTAATTGCAAACAAATCAAAGAACCAGTACAAAACACACCCACTGTCATAACTTGCCAAATTAACACTTCTGCACTCAATATACTCTCTTTTTTCCACCTGACTTCAAACACTGATCCTTCACTTTGCTCAAGTGCCGTTCCTTTCACACAGCTTCACGCTGGAACTTTTTCTGCCTGCTCCCAGCACCTACCTTGCTGATACTCCTGGTGCCAGCCAGGACTTTGGTGACTGCAGCCAGCAGCTGACCCACAAGAGCTGGGCAAGGTGGTACCTGGGAGCTGGGCACTATGAGATAGATCCCTGCTCCCTGTGTACCACACAGGAAGAAAGAGCCTGTGTCGCTTTAGGTCTTTTTAAATTAATTGTCTTTCCTTAAATGCAGTCAGAAAATCAATCACAATTAATTGACCTAATGAAAACATTTCCCTACGCACATGCACAGACACACAGAGCATAATTAAATAGTGTCAGAGCCCTGAGTGCATTCAAAGGCTCTCAACCACCCTGACCATCCTCACCTGGGACCCCCAAACAAACTTTTGGCCACAGTGCAGAAGCTCTGGATAAACTCAGGCTGCACTCCCACTCCTCACCTGAGCTGTGTCATTGCCTGTTTTCTTCCCTGTCTCCTAGGACACCTTGTAGTCATCCATCTCCCCACTGCTCCCTCCTGCTGCCGATGCCTTGCACGGCCCCCAGTGTGGTTCCTCTTTGTCCATGAGCTGCTGGACCCTGTCACCAGCTCCCTGCTCTGCCCAAACCCTGTGGGGCTGCTCTCTAGCCAGCGAGGGTTCTGGGTCTCCCTTGGCTCCCAGCTCACCCCGTGCCTTGTGGAAGAGCTCCCTCACAGGCAAGGCCAGAGGAGTGCCTCATAGTCTGCAGTGAACTCTCCAGAAAGTTGTATTCCCTTTGCAGAAGAAAACATCCCCAGATTTTACAGGTCCTACAGAGATTATAACCCCCTCCTTTAGAGGTCCTAGTTCAACCCCTTTATATATATTCAGACAGGCTGCACTTAAACCTAAGCCTAATTTCAAGAAGTAAATGCATTTGACCCTAGAAAGAGATGGAAAACTCCTTTTGTCCCCAGCAGGATGTGGCTAGATGTTTAAACAGCACAAGCATGACCCATAATCTGCATTTTACAGCAGAGAAGCAATTGGTATATAGGCCAGCAAGCAGCACTACCAGGAGTGTGATAAAAATTATCCTTCCCCGAGTTTTAATAAAAAACTAATTCAGTTCAGTTAACCAATCACCTGCACTTAGCCAGGATTTTTTTGCATATATTATTAGGAAAAATGAGAGGGAGGGTAATTATCCACTGGAAAAAGCCTGTCCCAAGGAAGGGTCAAAATTAGGACCAGCACCAGAGAGCTGTAGCTTTTTGAAAGGCAAATTCAGTTAAATGAAGTTACTGTGCTTCAGATGCAACAGGAAGAAATTGATGGAAGTGAGGAGTAAATGAGGTGAATCAGGAGTTTTGTTTAAATAAAACCTGTTCCACCATTGCAAAAATAAAATGTAGTAGCTGTAGCATTCAAAACAAAAGCTATTTCCTAGAGTATAAGAAAGATAATTGTAACAAGCAAGCACTGCAGAACTTCTGCAAAGAAAACTAGATGATCAAATTAGTGTAGACAAAAGGTTTACTGCAACATTACATTAATATAGCCCCTGGAAACATAAAATACAAGAGGATGAAAATTCAGAGACTACAACTTGGGAATCAAATATTAGATTTCATTGCTAACTAAAAGCAGCTTCTGAGCCCATCCCACTTTTGAGGGGGCTTTTGGGAAACACAAAATAATGCTTGAGGGAAAGGAGGGCTGTGGCAAATCATTCAGGAGATCAGAATGATTTAGAGGAGTAGTTTTTAATCACAGTTTGCCACTCCATTACCCACACAAATCAAAGATTTACTACACCATCCTCTCATCCCAGTCATTTGTTCCAGTATTGTCAGGCCACAGACAGACTCTGAAACCATCCCACTTCCACTGGCTGCCACCAGACTCACACAACTTCCCACAGGAGACACACACTCATGCAGACACTGCAGCTCTCCAGCAATTCTTTCTTCTTCTCCTATTTCCCTCTTTTAAACTTCAAAGAGTAGCTGGGCTGACCAATACTGGATTTCTTGCCCTGGCTGGGAAAGTCTGTGATGATCTCAGGGACAGGCTGGAGCGGTGCCTCTGGCACACCAGCCCTGCTGCCCTGCCCTGGGGAGGCTGCCAAGAGCCCTGGATGGAAGCTCCTTTCTCTGCCTCTTCTTCCACTGGTTTCTCCTGAGATTTTAGCTATTGGTTTGCTTTCTTCTCAGTGCCTCAGCAGACAGAGGTCAGACACAACCATCTATCAAACTAGGACATCAAAAACTGTCAAACACAGTTCCCCTCTTTGCCCCATGTAAAAATTCTCTTCTGCTCTCAAGCAATTCAATTTTTTTTCATTTTCTCTAGCTAATGAAAGCAATTTTCCTGCAAGCAGAAGCCATAGGGCCAGGCAAGCAAACGCATCCCCTCTTTAAATCCCAGGCTGTGCTTTGCTGTTAGCACCATACAGTGACCTGTCTGCACCTGGCCAGAGACAAACCAGACTTCAAACTCTTCACAAACACCTCGAGTTACACCCACCCACTTCTTGCAACAGCTCGTAGACGTAATTGCTCCCTGCCTGGACACTCATTTCCTAGTGGCACTCACTCCCTATTTTAGTCTTCAGTTAAAAAGAAAGGGGTTTAAAGACACTGAAAGGCTTTTAAAGGTATTTGATAGAGCTAAACAAAGTGACAGAAACACCCACCCTGCCCATGGCAAAGGGATTGGAACTACATGATCTTTAAGGTGCCTTCCAACCTTGACCATTCTATGAATCTCTGTTAGGATTACACCAATTATATGCTTATTAGCCCATTTACGTTAGGGAGGTCTATCCTACTCAAAAAGCAGAAGTAGACATTTACAGTAATAACCTTCAGTTATTTACTGATTTACTGACTACAGTCAATATTCATGACATGATTTATCCTTCAATCTGAATGAGGAATTAAAAAAACCTCGAAATGGGTGAGATGGTGCAGCACAATCTGGCTCACCCATTTCTTCTTTGTTACTGTGAAATTTATATCCTTGTCTCAGTTGGTACCTGATGTCATTTAGAGATTGAGAAACATTGGACTGCGCTAGAGCTCCGCTTCTTTAAAACCTGTGGGTTTTTCTTGACCTGTCATCGTTTTCCTGCAAAGTAATGTCTAAATGGCATCTCTGACATTTCAAAGTGACAGCAAACAGGCTGAGTAAGTGCATTCTCTGGAGGGCAACAGAAAAAGAAAGCAGCAACAGAAAAAGAAGGCATTTGTTTACCGTGGGGTAATGAATTCTCAAAGTTGGGCTAAGCAGACAAACTGTTACAATGAGAGTCTGAGAGTTCTCACTTTAAAGTTTGGCTGCTGAACAGTAATAGAGGGGATCCCATTAAGCCATTTTGTGTAAGGAAAGAAAAGGTCGAAAGAGAACTATAGAAATCCATCTGGGAAGCATATAGACACCTTATTATGAATACTATCAAGTTTTCCAGTTAAACCTGGAATGCATCCACCACAAAAGTCAGCTCTCTGTTTACAAATGAAAATAAGCACACAAAGTAAAACAGTGCCTACACCAAGAAACCTCCCAGATGCTGGTAACCTGCAGGAGCTATCAGGCCAGACACATAATAACTCCCAGCATTTTGATATCTCATTTCAATGGGACATAAACTAATGACAGTGGGAAAATATGCTAAGTGCAAGAATGATACTTTGCTGCTCAGCAAGAATTTCTGAAGATCTGAAGCGCAGCAGTCTCTGGGCTATTATTCAGATACAGTGGATAAGGCTGTGCAAGGCAGCTTTGCACTCTGTGATAGAAGTGGTTTCTGAACTAAAAAAGGAGCTAATTCTGTGGAAGATTGAATGCCACAGCAATCCATGCACATTAAAATGAAATGGATATAATGGATTTCATAGTAGGAACAGAGAACAGCACCACAGAATCACAGGTAACGCCGCATCAGGCTGCTGTGTAAAGTCACTGGTAAATAGAGCACTTCAGTCTTTATTGCAAAGGGAATGGATTCACACAATTAAATGTCATTTTACGAAAAGCACCCTCCTCCTCCCTGCCAGTATGAGGCTGGCATTTGACTTGACATGAAAACAAGGAATGTAGGCACTGGCAACCAGCATTCACCTTGCACGTTCAGGCAAGGACCAGGCCTGCTCCTGCCCTAACACAAATGGGGAGCACATCCACTGAAAACAGCCAGAACTGGGAAAACGCGAGGGGAGGCAGTTCTGTTTCCTGTACATTTCAAGAGCGCAGAGTGCCAAGCCACCTGATAATAAATTACCCCACTCCAGCTTCAGGGGGCAAGCTGACAAATTGCATTTCTTCTGATTTACTCTTTCATAAGAAAATCATCATGCCTCCTGGAGATGCAGATATTGCTGTATCAGCCTGCTCTTTGCAAGATTACAAAGGGAGCACTGAAAAGCATTTTTAGCAGTGGCTTTTCACAGGTGAAGAGATTTGCAGAAATGCTGACTACTCACTCAATTTTATCTTTTCCTCCCCAGTACACACAGCAGACACTCATCAAAACATCCCTTGAGCTAAAACATAGTGGAGTAAACTTGGAATAAACTGAAATAAATAAAAATTAATTCATTTAATTTAAGAATTAAATATTATTCCAACAGAAGATTTTAGTTTCAATTACCACTCCAAGACAGTCCCCACAGCTTCTCACCTGATGTGCCCATCAACAGCCTCACAGAGGCAAATCTCCAACAAATTACTGATGGCTGATGGCAAAACTGCTCTGAGTCGAGCCTGGGGTCTCCTGCTAATTCTTATCTCCAATAGTGTCTGTTTCTGAGGATCACCCTCCACAAAAGATACACACTAATGAGAAAGCATCCAGAGACTCCAACTGAGAGACCAAGGTTTTAGGAAACATGGTCTCATAGGCTTAATCAGAGGATTAATCGACTTGGGTTTTAATTTCAGGAAGATAGAAGAGAGCTGAGAAAGAGCCTTCCAGTATGCAAAGGGACAATGCAAAGAAAAATTTCTGCCTGTGTTCCATGATGAGGGCAGGGAGTGAACAGGGATGATAGGAGCAAGCTTTTCACCCAGGAGAAGACAGAGCTGCATAGCCAGAGGCTGGTAAGGACAACACAACCACAGTAACCACAGACTAACTAGATGTCAAGAATTCATGAGGAGAAACATGCTTTCAAAAGAGCCCAAGTCATATTTGCTCTTGTTCATCCTCATTTCCTTAGCCTGCATGAAGCCTTCTGAACTGGCCGTTTTTGCACACTCCAATCTCTCAGGAATTAAGGGAATTCCATAGCTTTACACCAACTCTATCAACTAAGCCTCCCTGCAACCCTCCTGACCATTGTTATGTGCTCAGAGCCACAGGGAGTTAACCCCAGCACTGGCAGTACTGAAGGTAACAGAGGTTGGAGAGAAGTAGTCCAAAAGACTAAAATACTGGTGGGGTTTTAAAGACCATTTTCTACTAACTGTATCTGAATTTTACACAGTGCCTACATAGGCACTGTAAAAATCCCATTCCCCTTGGAAAGGACTGCAACTTGCTTTAACATTATGGCATTGTGGATTTTCCTCACCCTCCCCCAGAACACTGGAATTTTTCTGTTAATTTCCTGACTGATTTTGCAAATTAATTTGGGCCTGCAAATGTGGCTCTGGGGGCTAATTCTCCCTATGCTGGTGCTCTAATTATGCCTAAGGAAAAGAGGCAGCTGGGGACAGAATTCTGCTGCACTGCCAGGGCAGTGTCCACCATCACTGGGAACAGGAGTTAATGCACTGCAGGTGCCAGGATGTATGGGATCTGACAGGTCTAACAGGCCCCAAAACCCCACTGGAGAGGGCCCTGCATGTGAAATGGCAGGTCCAGGTATTTTAATCTTTGGGTGTCTAGACATTTCAAGTCTTGGAATAACCCATGGAGAAGAGGCAAATGCTGTTAAATACCCCAAACTGTTTGCCTGACATAATTTAAGGAAAAAAAAAAAAAAGCTGAGACAGTTCTGGCTGCTGTGGGGGAAAACTACTAGAAAATAAGTGTTAAATCAACATAAATGCTCACTTCAAGTACAATCTAGCATTTACTAACAGCTAACAAACAGATTCCTACATTGCTCAACATTGTTCTGATACAGCATAATCATCCAACAATCAATACCTCCCTTCGTGACAATCCAGCAACTCAAAAGCTGCATTTGAATACTGCCCACTTCTAGGCATTGCCAAATCTGACTCTGGTTCACAGAAGTCACTGCTTTTTAGGCCAGCTGTCCTCTCCTGTGGGCAATGGAGATCAACCACTCTGTTGTATTCATACCAGACTAAGGGTTGTTCAGACCTCCCTTAATTTCCTCCACCATCCTAAAACTTGTAAGGTTGCACATTATTGCTGCCTCTACCACTTCATAAACGCAAACTGGTCAGGCTCAGTTCCCCTGCGAGTCCTGAACTTGCAGCCATTGAGGAACAAGTGCTCCTTCCTCAGAAGAAAAAAAAAAATTAAATTGACAGGCACAATTCTGAAAGTCAGTGCTTCTCTCCACCTTCTTCCAAATTGTGCAACATACCTAAAACTGCAAAATTCACTACTGCTGGGAAGAGGGGGAAAAAGACCTCTGCACCATGGTGTTATTGGGGAAAAAATGCTCCTCAGAAAAAATGCCCAACAGGCACCAGGGGAACCATGAGTGTAAAACTCACACTTGTTTGGACACCATCTGCCAAGATATTAAAAATGCAATTCCAGTCACAAACAGAAGCATAATATAAATTCAAGAACCTGCCAAGCACCAGGGTTCTGAAATCCTAGCTCTGAGAGGCCAGGAAGAAAAGAACTGACAAGACGAGAAACGTGTTTCTTGCCAAAGATGGTCACTCCATAAATGTCTACAGTTCCAAGAAAATAAGCCAGTACAAACAAGAGAGCATATCTGTACTTCTGAGAATCACCACAATAGCTGGGTTTGAAGTACAAGTACTTACTGGCAGAAATTATTTACTGCATACTCTTTTGCAGTACAGAATGGGGTCATTATACAGTAAATATCTTGTGTGCATTATACAGCAAACATCTTAGTCCAGAAATACATTCAAGAATTTACTCGTGGCTGCTCCTGGCCTCTCTCACATGGAGTTATGCTTCTCAGAGACAGCTCCACCCTGCACTTCAGACAAATGGTCACTGTAGGGCACCACCAGCATCCCTGATTGATACATATTTAAAACTCAGTCCAAGACATAGAGCAATGAGCTTCAGAAAGCGAAGAGAGCCCTGATAGAGCTTTCATTTCTTATTATTTGGGACTTAGAAAAGATTCTAAGTAAAATTTTCTTGGGAGTGCTAAAGTCAGAGGGAAAAATGCCAACAGGCAGTTTACAGAAGCTGTTACCTCAGAAAGCCAGACAAACAGCAGGATGCCTGTCCTGTGCTAAGGCTGCTCTGGGCTGAGGGTTAACTGCACAGCAGTTTCCAAAGCACGGGTGGCTAAGCAAACAAAAGATAATAAAACCTCAAAGAAGAAGCTACAGGCCCCAAAATACATCTTCCCTGTACAAGGTATAGAACACAGGTGCATTTGCTAACAGGCCGGAGTAATTTTGTCCCATGACTCCCTTATGAAGATACCTGGAGAGATTATTCTTCGTTCTGTTTCAATCCTAAATCTCTGGGGAGGTTTCTTCCACCTGCCTTGCGCCCCTCCTCTCCCAGCCTTCAGTAGCAGAAATGGCTAATAAAATAAACCTTATTCTTTAAACTGGTATTTGAGCAACTATTTCAGATGAGACAGGACTGTGGCTTTTGGTGAACTCCTGGACTGTCAATAAGGCTTTTAATTACTCAATCAATCATTAATCCATGTAACCTGAACAACTGATTCAGCTCATGGCAGCAGCCCCCTCAGAGAGAAAAGAGCGAGAGGAGCTCATTTGCTCACACTCCCCCTGCCTGGTGAAGCTGTTTTCCATCCCCCTCGGGTGGCATTCTGAGTAATAGCCCTGTGCTCCTTGAAAAAGGAGTGGGTACCAGGCTTCACGCTGAGATAAGGCTGCACATTAAATTAGAGCACAGGGATTTGGTGCTAAACTGTCTCATCACTTGGTGGCTTAGCTGACCTCAGAACCTCAGCTTTCTGGGCTCAGAGATAAATGGCTTTAAGTGTTTCACCCAAATTCCCTTCCAGGCGTGCCAGGGCACATTTCACTGGCGTCACCTGTCTTTTCAGCTGCCTCAGCAAAAAATTGGATAGTCCAGTTAGCCAGGTACAGTCTGCAGCAAATGACTAACATTGTAATGTCAGAGCACCTTCTCTTTACTACTTTCATCAGCAAATGAGTGGCTTTTGCTCTACAATTGCAGAGGAGTAGCCAAGGCCCAGCATAGTACAGTAAGTTGCGTCTCTCTGGAGTAGACACAACTTTTTTTATTATTATTTCCAAATCTTCTGTCACTGCAGCAGGATCTTGCAGTGTTCAGGAGTGAAGTTCCAGACCATTGGTGCAGGACCCTTACATGCTTCTGAGGCTTTTCGAACGGAGTATCAGAACTACCTCACTCCTGCTTGAAAAATGTCAGCTTCGCCCCAAACTGCAGAGGCAGCAGAGCTCAGCCAACACAACCCAGGAGCCTTGAATTCGCAGGGCTGACACAGGTACAAACAAAGCCCCTTTCAATAAGTGGGAAATGGGAGAAATCTGAGGAAGCCCCTGGGTGACAGCACTCCTCACTTGGGCAAATATGTCCAGTGCAAATGCAGCTCTGAGCACTGTGAGCAGCCAGTGCTGAGTGCTGCCAGCTTCAGTGAGCAAGAGTCTGCAAGCAGAAATAATGGCTGGCCTAAAATTATGGGCAAAAAGAAAATGGTGGTGGACACACTCAAATATCAACAAACTCAGCAAAAATAAATTATTTCTATAAAACCACATTGGTGACTGGATGGTTAAAATTGTGCTCAGCTGGGCTCATGGGCTGTTGGATGACAGAGGAAGGCAGGATGTTGTGTTGGCACTCCTAACATCTGCGTGCAGAACAGGGAACCCTCTAAAGCTGGTTTGTGGGAAAGCCTGAGCACCACCCCCTCCAGGGATTAATGTCCACATGTTCCTGCAGGAATACAGACAAACGAGGCCAGATAAACTCCAGGCTAAGGTCTCCAACTGGTGATCCCAGACAGGGCTGCACTGGTGTTTCTCGTGGCACAGCTCCTGCAAATCTACATGGTGTGCTAAAGAAAAAGTGGGATTTCTGTAAAACACAGGGCAAGAGCTGACAGAGCTGGGATTTATTATTGCAAAGCCCGTTTTCCCCCTGCTAAGACACTAAGCATGCTGCTATTTCAGGCAAGTATCCCAAAGATAATACTTTTTGTTCCAGTGTGTATTACTTCTCTCATGTCTATTTTGCATTTCTAATGAACGATCTATTTGTTGCTTAGCTGAGCAAACCCTGATATCTTTTTCACTGGGGACTCGCTTGGGTATATTCGATCCAATCCGTGGAATGACTGGAAGCAAAGCGAATGATTTCTAAGAGCAGCGAGGAGGAGAACAAAAGGAGATGGAGGTGCTGGGCGGAACAGCACAGCAGAGAGCCCCGGCGAAGATGCCCTGCGGGGTGGAAGGAGCGCTCGGTGGCTTTGCCCGCGGACATCCCGGCACTCGGGCACTGCGGGAACGGCTGGGAATGACCGGGAACGCCCGATCCCTCTCTCCTGAGAGGTAGCTGATCCCCTCCCACCCCGGGCTGTGTTTCTCCGGCGTGGGAAGAGCTCCCCCAGGCTGCCGCGGGCTCCTGGAGGTGCCGGTGTCCCCTCCCCGCCTCTGGGAGCACCTGGCAGCGCCCGGAGAGAAGGGACAGCTCTGCCAGCCCTTGGAACCCCGCTGCTCGCCGAAGCCGTGCGACCGCCTCGTCAGTTTAGTTTCCCTCTACCTGAGCTTCTTTAAAGCTGCCAGGCATCTCCTGCTCCTCCCGGCCTCATGATCCTCTCTCTCCTTCTGCCTTCTTGGATGTTTGCCATTCCCGTTTTTCGGTTCCAACTCCCCAGCACTCTCCCTTCCCTCCTCAGCTCCCCCAGCCCCATCCCTTTCTCCCTGGGCGTTGTGTTTTTCAAGAGAAAATAGTGAGTTATTCAGACACAAAAATCGGTACATCTACTGGATTAAACAAATACCACGTAGTGTTTGACTCTGTGTAGAGAGGATGTATATATATCCTGAACTTTCTGTCTCTTTAATATGGTATCCTAGGCAACCTGGATTTTCATGTTGGAGATACAACTACCCCAGCTTTTCTTCTTTTAATATACAGATCAACCTTTGCACATCATCTGAGATTTTAAGAAAGTTCGTAACCTGATTATGCCTAAACTCCATGAATTATTCATTTGTCTGCTAGTGAGATCGGATTTAATTACATTTGAGGGACATCTTGTATAGAATTAAATGTAGAAATACTCATTTGCCTTCGTTACAGCTTTAAACACAACTGACATTGGCCTTTAAATATACATACATACACATGGCATAAGTTAAAAAGTTAAATTAAAAATATACCAGTACCTCCACACAATTAAACAATAGGCATGCTTAAGTTGTTTGTATATTAAACCCAACACAACTCTATCTCCATTATTACAAAATTAAACCAACAATAAATTAATACTACATTATCCAGAACGTGGCTGTGAGTCATATAAAATATTTATGTACTCTGGGAGATCAATTTCTTAAACAGCTGTAGGCTGATATCAGCCATCAAAAAACATGTATCAATAACAAAGTCACAGCCTCTTGCCATATTTGGCATGCCTTAAATTCAAAAGAGAGACTTTGATTGTAATCAATATTAGCTGTATAAGCACTTTACAGAACACTTTTACTCTGAAACACTGATGAAAAGCATCTTACAAGAGCTATAATAATAATAATATAAATGCTTCCACCCTTTCAAAGAAATTCATTGCCAAAACCCAAGATATAATCAAGGTTTCCACCCCACCAAAATTTACTTTAAGGACTGACACACCCCTGCATTGATATAAATTCATCTGCATGTGTAACCCAGAAGATTTTGGTGCAGCCATTCCCCAGTAAAACTAGAAGCATATCCCAGTTAAGCCACCCCGTCATTTCTCTGTGTCGAGAGCTTTAATTTTGGGGTTTATTTTATTTGGGACTGGTAATGCAAATCAAAAATTTTCCTGACAGCAAGCACTCTTGTTAGTGGGGCCTGATGCACAGGCTGGTTCCCTTGACAGCCAAATGAGACACAGCCACAGTCACCTCATCCCTCATCCCCACAGCCTGAGATGAGACTTGGCAGAGGAAGAATTTGCACTGTCCCGTTTTTCTGCCTAAAAGTTGATGACACAGATTTTTTTTTTTCATACAGTATTTCAAGACCTACTGAGAAAAGCCTTATTGAAAAGGCTGTCATTCTTCTTAACTGCTTAGTGTAATTGCAAAGCCAAAAAGAGAGGTTGTTTTTCACTTGTATTTCCTGGTTGTTTGGTTTTGTTGGGGTTTTCCTGGGTTGGTTTTTTGTTGTTGTTGGGTTTTTTTTTTTGTTGTTGTTGTTGTTTTGCTTTGGTTTTTGTGAATGGAAATAAGCCTATCTTATGTATATGTGAACTGGGTTTGTGTGGCCAGGTTTTGGCAGCAGGGGGGAGTTACAGGGGTGGCATGTCTGGCACCCAGCCAGGCTCAACCCACTACAATCTGAAACTCTCCCTGGATGTTTGCCTTTCCCAAGGCGCATAGGAAGGATTTGGAGAGCGAGCCAAGCACCCGACTCCTCCAAGCATCACCCCTTCAAAGCCTGCAGCTGCCTTAGTCACAACTGCACTTTCAAAAACTCATTGGACTGGGAAGCAAACATAACATTCGATGACACATAAAGGATGAGGCTTCCCAAACCTCTGCATAAAGCCAGCAGCAGGCCCCTGAAGGCGACTGCCATAACCAGTGTAAACACACACAGATCGCCTGCCGAGGGTTTATCCCAGGTTACAATATGTAGTTTAAATGTGTGTGCCTGTAAAACCAGAACAGACCCAGGAAATTTCTCCCCTTCTCCTGCCCAGCATCTTTTTATGCCCACAAAGCTTTACATGTAAAGTAATTTTCAAGCCTACCCTGGTGGTTTTTTCCTATGAGACCCCTTCTTGTGGTTTGTTTCCCATTGCAAGGCAACAGAATGGATAACATTTTAATACTTTAATATACGACATTTTATTGTTTAGTGAAATATTAATGAGTTCTCAATGCATCCTTATGTAACAGCTGTAGGTGTCTAGACTGCCTGCTTACTTCAAAACTGCTACGCTGCATAAATTTAGGTTTTCTGATACTTTTCTAAATGCATCATTTTCTGATGGGATCTCCTTGCCTCTGATAAATAAAAAGACTTTATGGATGATTGTCTTCACATAGCAGCACTCTGAGCACAGGGGTCTTTGAGCCCAAAGTCTTGCAGAGATTCATAGGAGGATTTAAGGGTGCACAAAAATTAACATGACTCTTGCAGTATTCCAATAATTGTTGTGTTTCCACAGATCAGGATATTGCATTATACAAACATGCTCTTTCAGAGGCCACAACATGTTTAGCCAAGCACCAAATTCAGCACAAGCTAAAATCCCAGTGGTGTTTACATTCGTGCCAATATGAAGCCTCAATGGGACTTTAAACATGTGCTTGAAGCTGAATCCCTAGTAGGCCTGGCTGAGCTGAGACAGGTTCAAACATGGGCACGGATAGGCTCTCCCAAAGTGTGGGGAGCTGAAACTTTTCCCTGCTGACATCAGGGAGAGGCAAGGAAGGCACCTGCAGAGGAATTGTGTGATTCAAGTCAGAATGTGCAGCACAGCAAGAGTTTCACTCTGGTTCAGGGTTTGCTTTTTTTTCCCTACTAAAAGCAGAGAAGGTTTTTTCCACATGGAAATATTTGAATTTTCAAGTTTATCTGTTCAAAAGGACTCTCAGTT
Source organism: Melanocharis versteri (assembly GCA_013397845.1). Classification (NCBI taxonomy): domain Eukaryota; kingdom Metazoa; phylum Chordata; class Aves; order Passeriformes; family Melanocharitidae; genus Melanocharis; species Melanocharis versteri. The sequence goes on along the minus strand of VZTG01005428.1, from coordinate 255,012 downwards.
TGCTTGGTGTCTCGTTTCCACTCCTTCCTTATTCCCAACCCCAAGGTGGATTATATTTCAGTGCACGTAACACACATAACACTAATTTCATACAAGTTTTGTGAGATTTTGATGGTAAAGAGCATAAAGTCTGTTAACCACCCTATGACAGGAAAGGCTAAAAACCAGCTACAACACTTCAGAAGCCAGGGACCCCTCCTAGGTGCTGCTTACAGGTTCTGGAGGAGCAGTAGCCCTCAGATCTTTCAGTTGGCTTCTTCCACTAAGATAAGCTAAAATAGAGACATTTCTTGCCACCTTGCAGGGCCAGTTTTCTTCTGGGAGCAGGTGCCACGCTCCTTCAAGCTGCCTGTGCAGAGGATGCTCTGGTTTTGCACTTACTCACCACTAGAACCTTAAGATGTGTTCAACAAGGAGCACAGGGCACAGTCCTTCAAACTCAGTGTCTGCTTAGTGAAGAAATGCTCTCCTGGCTTTAAAGCATGGGATTGTTACCCTGGGGGCGTCTGACACCTTGAAAGGTCCAACAGTTTATTGATGTCACCAGAAAACGAACCAAAAAATATAAAATAGGAGGCTCCAGCCTCCAGGATTTGTTCAAGATCATGCAGCCAGAACTAGTAAAGACTATTTCCTCTTCAAAAGCACTCTTGATTAGATGAAATTCAAGTATTTGAAAGCACTGACCAGAGCTGAGAGTAGCAAATTATGTCTAAAAATATGCCTTTATGAGCCCATCCAGCTCCCACAAAAATCAATAGGATCCTGCCCATGTTTAGCTCAGAGCCTGGAAGACAGATTACCTTCCTGGGAGTGATCCTTCACAACAGAGCTGCCTGAGCAAAGAAAAGGGAGAAATTATTTCCTCATCAGACGTGTTCCCTGGGCCAAATGCTCCGAGGCGCTCTCTGCCACACAGGCACAGCACAACTGCCCTGTTTTCCAAAAGCTTAGTGCAGGTGTGTGTGCTGCAGGTTAGCACAGTTTTCACCCTGGGCCTGAAAAGTGCAGCTTCCTTCTCTAAAAATATGAAAAGTCAAGAAAGAGATGCGAAAAAAAAAATTAACCTGGCATTTAGGGAGAAAAAGAATTAGCAGGAACTCCAAGCCATTTCAGATTTCATGGATAAGAAGAGTGAAAGAGATGCACAGCCATTCTCCTCAGATTTTTGCCCTCCTCTCTGAGCAGCTGCTAATTTTTTCTGCCAACACTGTTATTTTGTCTACCCCAGCAAGAAGCAATGCTGAGCTCCTCACTGTTTCTAGAATTAGTGGAGCTCATTGAAGTCACCTGGAGTTTAAGCTGCTGATTTTTAATCCCCTCTGACCTATTTCAGAACCACTGGTTATGGTGGTATGAGTTCACTTTTGTTGTACTTCCTCTGTGGACAGGCAGGTGCCTGGTGTGGAGAGACCTGGAATGAACTCTGAGATCCCCTTGCAAGTGGCAACCCCCAGATTTTAACAGAGCTGCGCTTTCACTCGGGCTCTTCCAAAGGCTCCTTTCTGCATGGCAAACCCTCTGCAGAATTCAGAGTCTTGAGCTGAGCCCTCCACAGAACTGGACACACTCCTTGCTTCAGTCCCTCCCTGCCTACATGTATTTATTCCATGAAATCTCACTTCGTCTTGCATGATGCAGTTTGAACTCCACAGGTGAGGGCCCTGCCAGCCTTTCTCTTTGGAGATTATTATATTGTCACTTGTCAGGACTTGGCTTTGGAACAATCACCATGAAGGCATTGGAGACAGCAAACAAGAAAAAAGTGAAGACTGTGCTTCAATTCAAAAACCTGGTCCAGCCCCAAATTAGCTGACACAAACCACCTTTTGCAGGAAGGTGGCTGAAGACTGAAAAAAACCCCTCAGGATGCTCACAAGGATTAACAACAGATTCCAGTGGAGAGGTGGAGGTGCTCAAAGGGGTTTCAGTAGAAACAGATTTTGCTTTTTGTTGGCTCCATAAGCCTGATATCTTTCTCTGTGACATTGGACTAGGAATTTTGTTCACACCTGCTGCCAATGCCTGTTATGTGTGTTCGTTTTGGTTGCCTGTAGTAGGGTGTCTTGTTGATGCCACTTCATTTCTGCAGTGCTTCTGCCTGGAAGCATTTTGTTGGAAACTCAGCTTCTAAAAGCTAAACAACCTGGAAAGGTCAACCCAGCACTGGGGATGGAGAGGCAGATTCAAAAAGTGCAGTGGAACAGTGCAGAGTTTCCCCCTATCCTACTGGTACTTAAATACCTTGAGGGGGATGTGGCTTAAAGTGAGACAGCAAAACCACGTGGCTGGAATATGAGCAAAAGTGCACCCCTTCAATCTTGAAATAAAACTGCTCCTGTCTTCAGTGGTGTAATAGCAATTAGGGACTGGGAAAGAGTAAAAGGGGAAGCTTTAGAGTAATTCACTGGAGACATTAGGACAAGATTATCCTAATCTTCAATTATAATACCTTCATTAATGACAGAGGCAGTGAGATCGAATGTTTTAGCACATTCTTACCAATAAAAATGGGATTTCTTATGGTAGCCTCTAAAAAGCACTAAAACCTATTGCACTTTGGTAGTTTTGATGTTGTTTCCAAACAAAAAGGCAGCAGCTTCCCAAATGTAAACCTTGGCTCCAGCCTACTCCCCTAATGACCTGCATTCCACTTTATTCATTGCTTCTACAAAACAACATCATTCAGTCATATCTGCAATCAAAACAACATGAATAAAGGTTTTTTTAAGTGATGCTTGCTTCACTCAGTTCAATCCTAATACTCCGATGTTTTACAGTATCTTTTGTGTTCTAAAATGAAAGTCCTACTTTGGACTGCAGCAGAATTCAACTACCTGGGAATCTCTTCCATGGCACACTTGCTATTTCCTATCATAATATGAAATACGTCTTTGAAGACAATTGCTTACACATTAAGTCCCTAAAGAGTTCTTTTGAGGCACAAAAGAAGCTGAAGGTTGCACTGAAACTTTTAGATTTGTTATCGATCATTGAGTGTTGTGCAGCTCAAAAGTTACACTAAATACAAAGGTAAGAGAGACACTCTTTTGCCTTTCCTCTAAAAATACAGCCTCCTTTTCCTAAAAAAACTCCAAGCTGAGAAGAAAATTAACTCATTCTTACAAGGATGATGGTGAGCAAAGTAACAGCTGCCAGAAGACAGCATCTTCCTGAAGCAAAATTTTTTCAGTTTACCATATTGTAGGAGTCCAAAGAAAAAGCTTTTCTTTAAAAAAAAAAAAAAGAAGATAAATAAATTATTTCATTATGCCACCTTTTACTCCCATTTCTGTGAAATAAAATGGTAGTTTCTGTAATAAAGGAGACACAATGGGCAGTAAATTCAGTGTGCCAGGGACACGTGTCAGCTGGAGGTGTGAACATCAATTCTTGAACTTGCCAGCATGAACACTCCACTTTTAACTTCCCATGCTCAGCCATGTGATGAGCTTAGCTTAGCTCAAGTCCTTAGTCCTGTTGGAGTGGCTGTGTCTCAGCAGAGCAGCTGCCCTCCCTACCTGCTGTTGGTCGACAGAATGAAAAAGGGAAACCTTGTGACTTTTCTTCCCCTCCCTCTCTGCTTCCTCTCCTTGTGTTTGGTCACTGGAAACCGAGCCCACCGTGCAAGGATAGAGCTGCTCGCCTGCTGTCATTTCAGTAAGGCTACCAAGGATGCTTCCCAAAAGCCTGGGCAAATCATCTGCCCATCACATCCTTGCTCCTCCTCAAACATATTAATGTTATTAATTAACCTCCTCAAAAATGTTAATGACAGGCTCGCTGCCACAGCTTTTGTCCAGAGGTAGGAAACTTGCATACACATAAAAACAATGAAAGAAGGTGATCATGCTTTTCATATGGAAAGTTTCAAATGGAAGTGGAAACAAAGAAAGAACTGTATTTAAATTTCCCCAGGCAACCCCCTTTGTCATTCAAAAAAAGTATGCCAATTAATATTAAATATAATATTCCAAAGAAATTCTAATAACATTAACATGGTTTTATTACCCTTCAAAGAAAAAATTTGTCAGAAATGAGTCAGTACTGAAGGCACTTGAGCACAAGTTTTCAAGAATAATACATATATTGTTCCATAAATTCTATATGCTAAATCTGCTTTTCTGGAAGGCGGCATTTGTAGACAAAGAGTCATTGAATTTTTTTTTGGCTGACCTCATTTTGATTATAGAATTGACAATAAGCTCTAAACATTTATTATGATCATTTCTGCTGTTTGCATTTTAGTTGCTATCAAGTGCTAAGATAGCAGGGTAGACACTTTGTTATAAATACAAATCAAATTCCAAAATTAATAAACAAAGTCAGTGGGATATTGTCTAGAAAATGTAATCAAATAATATTCATTATCATCTCCTAAATTTTCCAAGAAGCTGAACAAATCTTGTTGGGAAGGCACAGCACTCATTTATATTCACTGCCCATACCTGGATTTTCCCGTGTGAACTCCTCTACCCAGCTTCCAGAGCGAGTCCTAGCTCCCTTTGGGTCTCAAAGGCAGCCACTAAAAAAACAAGGCCATGTCACCCTCTCCCAGTTTCTTCCCTCATCTATGCTTGGGGTTGTACTGGGAGCACAGGTTGATGTGTGTGCCCCCAGCATCACCTTGTCACATGTGCTGGGGCTCGTGTGACAGCATCTCAGGGACTTTCTAGAGCATTCAGCATGAGGCACACACATTACTTGGAAGTGGACACATCATCTCACTTCCAAAAATACCTCCTTTGAACGTGATATGCATGAAATAAACACCACAATCAGCAAAATTCATTCAAATATCATTTTTTTCTGCAAAGGTAATTGTTTCTGCCCCTCCCCGGTTTCTGGATAATTACTATTGATTATTTGACATTCTGTTGCTATTGGATAGGAGCACAAAGAGATGTTTCCCACTTAAATTCTGGAAACTGGGGCATACAGAGGGTTTTTTTTCCAATTGTGCCACTCACCAAAGGGACTGCTGACAGCCCAGGCAGCGTTCTCTTCCTGGCCTGAAAGGTTTTGCTCCGCAGCTGGAGGGAGTCCCTCCCAGCTCATTAACTCCAAAATGAAATTAAGGGCATCCTTATCCACAGGGTAAATCCTACATAGCCAAACACTCCCCTAAAATTTTGACATTGCACACAATAGCACAAAAATAATAAAGGAAACAATACACAGCTTTGCTATTTTTTAACAAATCCTTGCCCGATTTATATCCTGAGGACAGTAAACCATCAAAGACAATCCTAAAGCCAATTTGACAGTATCACCCTGGCTAATGCAATCAGATATTCCTGTGCTCCTTTTTGAAAGGAACTTAGGCTGGAAGAAAGTGTACCTGCTTTCAAAGGTGAACGTCTCAGCCGCAGGCAGCACCCTCCTCTGCAGTATTTTGTTATCCCACCCCTAATTCCAAGCTCTCCTGCTACCAGGGAGGCACTTCTGGAGAAGGAGAAGAGAGGGAAAAAAAGTCAGATGAAGCATATTTGGCTTTGGGTTTGTTGGGGTTTTTTTAATACAGAATTAATAAGCATTTCAAACTCTCCTTCCACCAGAGATTGCATCCATACATATTCAGGAATTGGTCTAACTTACATTTCAAATCTTTGGAGTGTGTGAAGAACTTTTAATGATGGCTTAATTGGGTAAGTGGGGAATGCTGTGGGTATGAGCAACTGTTACGGTGTTACGTGGGATAAAAAGCCATATCATTCCTGCCTAAATCTACACACATTCCTGAATTTCCTTCTGAACAGGAAATTAAATGTGCTAAGTGCAAAAAAAAAAATTTAAAAAAATCAAACCAAAAGTCTTTAATAATTTGCTATTTTCCAAGAGATCTGTGTCAAAGGTTATCTTATGCACACTGGTGTGGTTTTTAAGAATGGTTTCCTTTTTCAACATTAAGGGACTTCATGTTTGACTTCAACCAGAAGAAAATAATTTTTTAAGCAATGACCAAAACATATACAGGGGAGAGACCCAAAAGCCCAGCTCTCTTTAAGAAAACAGTGATTTTGCTTTGTCACTAGTAACTGGTAAACTACAAAGAACACAACATCAAACTCTTACAAACACTTTTAAAAGTTACTTTCAGCTAAAAATAGTTTTATTGAAATACATATGACGTCTCAGCGGTACCTCAAATATAAATAACCATTTAAAACTAAGTAAATCTTAAAATCCTGCACTTTTCATGTAACTGAGTAATAATTTTAATGACATTATAAAGCTTAAATTATTTTGGTAAAAGCTCATCAATATGGAAGTCTAAGTATCTTTTCATGTATAATAAAAACAAGAAGGAAATACAAATACTCCATAATTTTAAAGTTTAATTCTATAGGGCCTAGTTAAAAGCTACACGTTACCATACAATTATTTCTAAGTGACAAAATACCAAAATCAGACTGGTATTTTTACCCTGTTGTTTTTGTCTCACACAATCTCTGATTGAACACATTTCCTTCCCTCCTAACCTTTGTTTACTTTCATAACCTGTATCTTCAGACCTCTTTCTACGCATTTGAAGTTATTCTTGTTGCTCAACAAAGTTTGGGGTCTAATACAAGATGTTTGATATAAGAATAGAAAAAAGATGTTTTTCTCCAGGATGGTCATAAACAATTTTTCACTATGGCTTTCTTCCTATAGAGGGGGAAACAATTGGTTTTACTGAATTTAGCCTTCACCTACTCACTTCTTTAATTCAGATTTTCTATAACCCCCACTAAACAAAATCACAGTAATTAATTACCACATACCATCCTTTGAAAGCACATGTTGAAGTAGCCAGGCAAGAGATTTGGAGATTAGCAGACTTTATTTAAATAAGCAACACAGCATTATCTGCTTACTAGATACCCTGCACAGTAAATTCACTGGATTAAAGCCACCTGACAGCAGATAAGGCAGCTGATCCTCGTCCTGCTCATGTGCTTCAACTGCATTACTTAAGAATCATCCAAATAAACTTCTTGTGTTACAAGGAGTATCCTAAATTAATCCAAAGTAGGGGGATTGCATGTTTCAGGAGCATATTTATTAAATCAAAACCCTAGAAACACCGTGCCCACCGGCTTAGATTTCACCTTCAAACTCTGCCACATGAGATAACAAAGCACTGCACCTCAAATACAGGGGCTATCATAATACTGGGAGCTGCTTTAGGATTTACATCCAGCTGTGCAGCTCTGGCTTCGTGCACAGCACGGCACACAGAGAAAGTCAGTCAGTATTGCTCAATAACCTATCCTTCCTGAATAGAATCTAACTAATTAAGAGTCAATTTGATTCAATTACAGCATCAAGCCAAGTTCCCAGAAGACAGAGATGAGGCTGATAAGGCCTTTTGAAAGCACAAAATCTAGACTGCAATTATGTTCTACAAGGCTCCTCCTCAAAGAGCTGAGCTTCCCAGAGAAGGTCTCAGCAAGGGGGTTTGGCTCCTGCAGGTGGCCCCAGCCCCACACAACCCCCAGGTGTTAAAGGTGGAGCTCTGTCATCAATATTAGCAACTCCAGATTACTGCAAATATCTGCAGTCACTAATTATCTGTGAGACATTATGGAACAGCTACATTTTAATTTTTTTTCTCATGACTGAGATTGCTTTGCAGAACAGCATTTCTTATTCAGTAATATTCTCATAACAAAGTGTGCTTCGGCACTGATTTACATCTCTGACTGGCTGTGTAAATTACATTGCACATAGAGGCTCAGGTGCCTCTAACACCCTGTATTCCATTATTCTGAGTAGCCAAGCAATAAATGTGTTTTAATTAGAACCAGAAAGAGATACTTGATATGACCCAGCAGTCCCTTTTTCATACTGGGTGCCCGTGGTATGCATTTGGATGCAGGCATCCCTGGAGTTTAGAGGTGAGAATGTGAGCTGCAGCTAAAATTAATATTTCCTTCTTCTAATCACTGAGATATTGAAGCAGAAAAATAATCTTATTCCATAACTCAGCCCTCTGACCTGCATCCTCCCCAGCTAACAAGGACTGGGGGAGAGACACTCTGGTACTCATTTATTGATGCTGCTCAGAGATTGCAAACTTCATATTGTTGCAAAGGCTGTTTTTGATTTAAAGACATTTCTGGTACTGACAACTTTGTCAGCCTGTCTTTCATTCCTGAAGAGTTGAAGGAAAAACCTCATCAGCCTGGGAAGAGTCCTCAGTCTGACACACAGCTCCAGCAACAGCTCAGCCAAAGGTTCCCTTTTTTCTAAGGGTTAAGATCAAGCATCTCCTCATTATTTTGCAGTTCTAGACATTTTTAATCTGTATTAAATATCTCTGTTCTCAAATGCTGCCAGTCAGGTGCAAACCATGGGATTCCTGGGTGACCTCTGCTGACATCTCAACTGACCTCTCTGAAATCTACACCAGTGACACATGGCAACCCTTTTCTATACAGTGAAGAATTACCCAATCTTCAAGGAACAGCATTTTAAAGATTTGGGGCGGTACAGTTCTCCAGACCAGCACAATGGTCTGCTGAAGACCCACCATATGGATCACTCTGTTTTTAAGTTAATCATAAAATATTTAAAATGTAATCCTTTGGCATTAGTTATTTCTGCTGCACTATTAAAACTGCACCAAAAGAAAAAACAGAGGAGAATCACTTCCTCCACGTAGAGGAGGTTAATTAACATGCCAATAATCTTCCTCAGCTGACAGACTGTTGGGTTCATACAGACACACATTATTAGTGGCATACTGCCTGCTAATAATAAAAAAAAATATGTAAGAAGTGGAACTATAAATCATATTCATTGCTCATTACTATCTACAGTCCTACCTAAGCATTACGTGTGGTTTTTTATTCCTACTCCGAACGGTTTTGCACACCTGCTTGCAACTAAAATTGAATTGAAAACACTGAAATTTGATGTTACAATGTCCAAAAGTACAACTAAACCTGTAAAACTGTATCTGATGATAAATCAGTGAAAGTCTAAAAACCCAGGCTAAAGGAATGATGACCATTACCAAAGGGTAGAAACTTTCTTAAGTTCTCCAGCTTTGCATGCTGAGCAGTAACAAACAAATGTGTAATTCAAAATTATCCTCACATTCCTGAGCTGCTCCTTTCTCCAGGATTGTTTTTATTTTTTCAGTGTATCCCTAAAATAAATATTTTTCCCTTAAAAAACACTGAAGAACTGACACAGCCTATTTTTTTCCCACCTATTACAAACAGAAATCAGAAAAAATGCAGTATATTCAATACTCTAAATACAACCTGAAAAATTGGTGGTGGAACAAATTAGACAAATTTAATTGCATTTTTCACATTTGCTCATTTACCCAATACACAGAAATGGAACTCAAATTAGCTTATTAGAACCACTAAGCCAATACATTTCCGACCTGGAAATAGGTCGTATGTCTCACTTATAAAGAATTATTAAACAGAAACCTTTCTCAGAAAAAAAAAAAACCTCTTAACAGATTCCCTCCCCAAACATAACAAATGAATTCATAAATAGACACAATATTCATAATACTTAAAGAGTTATTGCTGGTGTAGTCTCAGTGCATTCTTTTAGTGCATTTCAACTCCATTAGCGTTTACAGCTGGCAGGATAGGGCAGGAAAAAATCACCTAACAATGGAAAAACTATACAAAATGTCATTCAGAATGCAGCATTACATGAAAATGAAGTGGTAGACTCCAGGGTTACCTGACACAAAGCTTGGGGCACAGAATTTCATCCAACATCTATGTTGGAACAGGCCAAAATGCCTATGTGCATTGCCTGTGTGCCCATATTCAGCACCTTCAAGCCCAACAGGAAAAAATAAGTCATTCTCATAAAGGAAATATAATTAAAGGATTCAGTGCACAACTCAATTATTTTTTTCACTAAATTTTTACTGCAATAATCATAATTCTTCTGCGTCCCCCCCCAAAAAAAGGGCAAAACTCATTTGTCCTAAATGATCACGCAGTGCTTGTTACCATGATGTTTGTGGTCTGGTCTAAAAACCAAACACACACCCTCTCCCTGCCTTCTACTGTGTTTCAGATCAAACAAATTCTTTGCAGCATTGCTTAGACCAGGACAACATATTTCAGGCTCTGAGATGAAAATAAATGTGTAGCCAGTGATTAGACAAAAGACAAGCACATTCCCCTCCCTTCGGGAGGCACAGCAGTAGAAATCTCAGATAAACTTATCAGTACCTGATTTCTTACCCCCAGAATTAAGGCACTTTATTTTAAATACACTCACTACGCCCACACACATTGAAATGTGGAAATTACTGCAAATAAGAAGAGGCAATCATTTGTGCAAAGCAGTCTGGATTAGTGTTAAACTTACCATCTGATGATGTTTAAGAAGCACTTAGAACATCATTATCTCTGTGTGTTCATAAGAAAATGCTGGTTTTCTTATTAATTAGAATTCCATCAGGTGGGTATAAAAGGTAATTTGAAGCTATAGGAACTTTTTAGGCCTAGGCGTGGGATGTAATGGTCTGAGTATGTGGGGAGTAAAACTTTAGGTCACACAGATCTTGCCAATGCAAACTTCAGGTTAACAAAGGGTTTTAGTTCTGATTTGCACCGCAGGTGGTGAGCACAGAACCATAGAAAAGATTCCTTATTTACCTTCACCTTAAAGAAGATGTGTAAAACATGCTTGCTGATACAAATTGAGATATAAACTGATAGATAAAAAACACCTGCAATTTGTCAGGTCCCCAAAAAGCAATCATTGAAAAGAAGGAGAAACCCTTACAATAACAGAATCATGAAGATCATCCAAGATCACCAAGTCCAGCCTTTGACAAAACACCACCCTGCCAATTAAACCATAGCACTGATCGCCACATCCAGTCATTTATGGAACACTTCCAGGAATGAAGACTCTACCATCTCCTTGGGCAGCCTATTCCAAGGCTTGACAACCCTTTCCATGAAGAAATGTTTCCTGATGTTCAACCTGAACCTCTCCTGCCACATCTTGAGGCTGTGTCCTCTTGCCCTGCTGATGGTTGTCTGGAAGAAGAGGTCACCCTCCTTCCAGGGATTTGTAGAGAGTGCTAAGGTCACCCCTGAGCCTCCTTTTCTCCAGGCTGAACACCCCCAGCTCCCTCAGCCTCTCCTCCTAGGGAAGGAGGATTTTGCTCTCTAGATCCTTCACCAGCTTTGTTGCCCTCTTCTGGACAAGCTCCAGTATCTCAACAACTTGCTAAAACAGTAGCAATCTAACTACAGTTTTGGTTTGGTGGGCTGCATTTCTGGAGTCTCACATGTCTGGAAAAAAAAAAAAAAACAACTAAATCCTACCACTAAAAGTGTTTAAATTAGGAAAAAATAAAATTCAAAGTACTGGCAGCCAAAGCAAGAAGCAAGGAATTCACCAGAAATAGTCTATGAGGAAAGTTAAGAACCATCTGCTTGGAAGAAGTCTTGTAACTACAAGAAGTCTCTAAGGTACCAAAGAAGGCTCAGGTTTCACTGCAAGATCAACAAAGAATTAAAACAAAATACAAGCGTATGCATAACTGTTCAGAAATCACCTGAAGTTAAGCGTTCCTGATGCAGCACTTCTCCTCCTTCAGCTTTGCTTCCAGGAGCATCTCCTGCTGACAGCTGGAGTTGCTGCAGGTGTTCTAGCAAAGCTGCTCACTAGCACAGGCTTTTATCAAACATTTCTAAACCCAAGGACCAATTAAAAGGTGAGGGGAAACAAAAATAATAAGAAACCATGTCATTTTACCCAGTGGTTTGTCCACTGGGTAAAACACGTGCCTTGTATAAAACAAGGAGCATTAACAGTTGTGGATGGTTGACAGACTCCCCACTTCCCACATCCATTTAAGCTCTCATGGACCTACTAGGAGAGATTGAATAGGAAAAATCTTGCAGCTGAGGCAAGGGATCGGTCTCTTCTGGTCAGACCTCTCCTAGACACTGCAGGCTTTCCTAGAGACACCAATAAAGATTAAAGGTATCACATGACAACATCATGAAACAAGGTGCTGCAAACTTTAGTGTGCCCTGCACCCCTCAAGGAGACAAATTTGGGGTGAAGGAAGAAGTAAAACTGCTCCTACAGGCTCTCTCTCTTCACTTATTGTGAAGCTTGTACAGCAACACCTAAAAGGCCTAACTGGATTCCATATACTCCACTTTGTTACAAAAAAGGCTGTTCAGTATTTCTGTTAACAGGGCTTTTATAGGTGAGAATACAGGCAAAATCTAGACAAAATCTCATGAAGTATTATTACACTGTGTTATATTATACGGTAAATATTTTTATTCTTTTTGAGAATTAGATAAGATGAGGTGAACTGAAGCCAGTGGTCCCAAGAAATGAGCAGTACCACTTCAGGAAAATGCCCATGCTAAGCAACACATCTCGGGAGACCCCAGCAAGGGTAGAAGTAAATAGTCTCTGAGTGAGGATTTTGACAATCAGATCAGTCTGGAAAATGGAAACAAACAGAATTTAACACAGCCTGTGAAGCAAAATCCTGCTGGACCTGCTCATGTCCATTATGGGAGCACATCTCTGCCCAGCAAATTTAAGGTTGATCTTAATAAGAAAGTACCAAAGTGTCCCTGGTTGGAGGTGACAGATCGTTGTGGGTAACCCAAAATGTTACTGTATTCCACATATATCTGTGCCCAAAACTGTTATTGTCTCCTTAAGACCCTGGAGGACACAGATGCATGTATATAGATACAGAATACATATACAGATGACATTTATTTAGATAGGTGACAAAAATATATGCTGAAGAAAAGTTGGCAACTCTTAAACCAATCAAAGAGAAATGCTGTACGAAACCCTGTTGCTGTGAGGGCTCAAGATACCTTCCCTTCAGTAATCCAAGCTGATTTTACAAAGGCACAGCACATTTCCTGATACAAAGAGCTGCTGAAGTTTCTCCTGTGTCTCTGGATTTCCCCATCAGGAACATAATTTTCAGCTTATTTAAATTAATCCTCTGTCAACCCACACTCATGAACTAAACCTCCACTTTACCCAGATGCTGGTGATGCAAGAAAATTGAATTAACTGAATCTGATAACCAGAGTGACGAGCTACAGGTGAAAACCATCATCATACAAATAATGCCATGGCCCAAAAGGTCTTCTTCAGCATCTTCCCCTTCTGAATGGGGGGCCAGTAGCAGAACCTGTCCAGAACTGTGTGCAACGAAGGTTGGGATGTCTGTGTTCTTCCTTGTTCCTCCTGTTTCGAGGAGTCACCAGTCCCCCTGATTTTTGGCCTCCATAGGAAGCATCCCATAGCAGGTCCAAAGTAAGGCTGTGGTTTGGTATAAAATAGACTTAACAGAAGCAGCAGAGAGGGGACAGTGGATGAACCTCAGAGCTCAAACATCACACTTCAGAGATGTACAGTTACTGCAGATGGCTGAAAACGATTGTGTTACACCAACTTCGCATGCCAGAAAGATGCAAACAAATGATGCCCAAATTCCTGCCTCATGTACGTCTAGAGACGAACAGATGATCAGCCTACAGGCTGCACTTCAGAGCTCTTCAGATTACAGGTCAATGTATTTTATACTTCATTTACAACAGCATGGCAACACCATTGTGGTGCGTTTAATTAATCTCCAATGGCATTTGCACTCGGTAATGCTGGGCAAGTTGCCATCAGTGTAGCAACATCCAGTTCATACATGGGCATCTTTTACTCCACTTGGTTTGCCCCAAGGAAAAAACCACACAGATACAACCTGAGCTTCCAGCTGTTTCCCTTCTCCCTCACTCCCCATTTCCCCACTGGGACCCCAAAAGGATCCATGCCTGCACAGGCAAGCAGGTTTTTTTCCCTTCCCGGCATCTTTTCTTTTTTTTTATTTTATTTTTACATCCTTCTAAACATTTCCAAAACCAACATAAAGCCCACTTTGCAAGCTGTGCTGGAAATTGGGCTTGTGCAGGAGCCCCAGAGGAATAGGTCCACTTTTCAACATGGGGTTATAATGGATAGAGAAGCAGGAGCTGATCGGCTTGATGATGGGGAAAGAAGGGATGCTGGAAGGCAAGATAAAATGTGCTCAAAAGCAGTGCACCTGGCACCTTCCTCAGGAGGCACAAGGCACAAACAGGAATTAAATGTATTCTGTGTTTATCTTTACAAACACACGTATTTCAGGTAGCAAATAATAGAAAAAAAAAATGTTGACTGACCTGGCATGGATCTGCTAAATCTTTGTGCCCTTTCTGGTGCGGATTGGAGGATCACCAACACTGGTACCCACAACAGGAGCAGCACAGCTTCTCCCAGCCTGAGATCCCATTTGCCCTGAGAGATTCCTGGAGCTGGCACAGGTAAAAAACCAAGTGAAAACACATCAACACAGAGCACCGTTTGAACACCAAAGCAGACTACAGCAAACAAGATTTGAAATTAAGGGACTGGAGCCAAAACTTCTAGGCTAATTTGAAATCCTTTTTCCTAAACCATGTTGAACATAATCAGTTGCAGTTTTAATGTCAGCACTTTAATCCTTGCAAGAATGCACTATGCTGCTCTTCAAGAGGGTTTTCTTATCAGCAGGGGGCTGCATATGACTCCATGGACTTCTCACCAATACTTTATATAAGAAAGAGACATTACTCTGAATCTAAATACTCTGATCAATTTTCTTCCTTTCTGGATTTGAATCAATAATACATTATATTTCACTGTAATTATTTACAGGAACATTCCAGCTACATCAGTATACTTTCACCATTGGCGCATAATGAAAAAAGTACAATTTGTCCTACCATCAGAAATATTCCTAATCAGATTTATAGAAGAACAACATGGATTTCCCCAAAACACAAGTGGAGAAATGGAAATTCTTTCATAAAATGTTTTGTTACATGTGTTAAAAATACACTTACATTAAACTAACTAAACATATAAGAGTTTCTCACCTCCCTCTTCTCCTCTGAAACACAGAGGCAGTTTTGCAGCAGGCACACAGCGACTTCATGATTGTAGTGGACACCTCAACTCACGAAGCCTGCTGGCTATATTCCAATAAATCACCTAAAACTTAAGGTTTTCCTTATTATTTCTTTTAATCCATAATAAACATCCCCATTTCTCCACCCTCCCTCCCATTTCATCAAGTCCTCACTATGTATTACCATATCATAAACTATTCTAGCAAGTTCAGGGGAGTTTGTTCAGCTTTCTCTTCTCAGGACACTTATCAAACTCTCGGAAATGTTCCACGCTGGCCAGGAGTTCCTTGGCTGGGCATCACGAGCTCGATGCCCAGGCTGCTCCACTTCCTAAAGCACAGCAGGGAATGTTGCCTGGCTGATTGCTGTTTGTGCCTGCTTCAGGGACAGCAAACCTCAGCACTGGGAGACCATGATACAGTAATCAGCTCTCCATAGGGAGGAATATTCCATCTGACTGCCCTTTTGAAGCATTATCTTGAAGCGATAGCTTTTAGAATGTGAATGCATTTTAGGATTGACGACAACTGCGTTTGCTCTTTACATTCCTATCTCATGTCCCCCTAACCCCAAACAAAGAAAAGCAATTAGCGAGAACTTATTTGCGGCTATCATGAAATACAAATAAAAATCCGATGTACAAGAAACAGTGTTTGGTTTCTGAGGAGTGAGAACACCTCAAAGAAACAAACTCATGCCAGAATGAAAGATGTATTCATATTCTGATTCAAACTGCACAAGCAAAGGCAACCTCCTCACCTAAAAGAGAATTTGTGCACACTAATGTGAGTAGGACCATACCCTGGTTTCATTCAAAAGGCACCCACCTATTTTCACAGGCAGATATTTTTCAGTCCTAAGGAGTGATTGCAAGCACTGGACTCATCTCGGGAAATCCACCTCCTGCCTTGACACCCAGAACACACCTCTTGGTGCTGCCAAAATTGCAGTCGTGTGACTTAACAGAAAGGCTCTGAACCAAAGACAGCTCAGAGCCTGAGGATTCCAAACGGCAGCACAGACAACGCCAATGCCACCACAGGGCTGTGTGAGCTGCAGTAACAAAGGGCTGCTTCTTCCCCTCGCAGCTTCTCTGCAGGGCTGAGGGGTTTGCACAAAAGTAAAGCAGATCACTGGGTTAATATGCAGAAAAAATTATTATAGTGCACAGTTTTTGAACTCTGGAGAGTGCAAATACTTATACCAAATACACGCTGAAGAAATAGCAGTGTCAATTATCACTAAAATGATCATTTTTCTTTAAGGAAGGAGACTTTAATGAAAACCACCTTAATCCACTGTAATGGTTTTCAATTTCTTAGGTTCTGCTGACACCAGGTGGCACAGAGGAAAATAGTCTCGAAGCAATAAACATCTCAGGTCCTGCTTCAGCAGCCAATCACACCTCACCCTCTGTGAGTCAAGACTGCCGTTTCTATTACTACAAAACCAATACAGTCGAAGTTTTAGAAGAGATGCTGTGGAAGGCTTTTATAGGTTAGTAACATCTGCCATATGAACTGTTCACCCACAAGTACTCCAACCTTTTGCATACAGTTTTGTTAGTGAAGAAAGATTAGCAAAATGACATATCTTTTCTCCACAGAGCCAGAGGCTTTTCAACCACCCATATAAAATGAGTGCCAATTCTTAACAGGAAAAAAAAAATCACCATACCTCACCTGGCACTGGTCAACATCCCCCAGATAACGTAAATACAAGAGGAAAAAACACTTTTGCATAAATAGCAAAGTACTCTCTTACACAAAATGTAAACCTCCTCTCCTTAAGTCACGACTGAGCCACATTCCCCATTCACCAATATATTTATAACATATTGATCAAACAAATAATATTTTTTTGCCATGAAAATATAAGGAGCAACACTAAAATATTATGGGTATTAGGTTAAACTCACAAAGAACAAAAGCATATCCAGATAGTGCTGGCTATAAAGACTAAAGTGTTCATCAAACAGGAGGAGCTCTTTGAAAGAAATCAGCAAGGAGAAATAAAATACTTGGAGCATTCCCTGCTCCAGCCTGGCCTTTTGAAGCACTTGGTGCTAACTGCCATTCCCAAGCAGCCCTTTAGCAAAGAGGAGTAGGTTATTGGCAACACCTGTGGTGCAGGCAGAGCTGTGGAGACCCCACCCTGCTGCGGGCTGTCTCCAGCCCCTTCTCCACCAAGGCCGTGCTGCTCTGACCTCAGCCCCATCTACATCTGTGGCTTCCTAAAATACCCCACACCATCGCATCATGTGATGGGGCTACAGGGGAAACAGGGGGTTTTAGATGGGTTCATACCTGCTCCATCAGCCCTTCCATGGTGAGTGTGGGGAGCCAAGGTCAGCCACAGGTCGGCATTTCCATGATTTATTTTCAGAGACCATTGTCAAAACCCCCCCAGGCTTCAACCTGGCTGCTCATCCCTTTGCAAGAGCTCAGCTTTGAGCCATTTATGCCAGGGAGAACAGGAGGCCAGTTTTCATAGGAAGGACTGGGATTAGGCCTGGCAAACCGTGGGCTGGGGAGAAGACAGGGTGCTCTCCTCCTAAGGCATTGGGAATAGAATGGCTTACAATAAAATTGAGGTTGGTAAGAGAATGAATGTGTACTCCACGACAGAGAAAGGTGACCAGGTTCCGTTGTATTTTCACAGCATCTGCTCTGATTGCTGCCAGGGCCCTGCCATCTCACTGTCACTGAGAATCAGATACATGCAAAAGGTTTAGGAGCCTCTTTTTAAATTTTCCCCAAACCTTTGCTGTCTGCATAGTCCACAGTTACATGCAGCTGAGCTGACAGAAAACAATTTCTAACCACTCAGGAGCAAAATCGACCAGAAATGGGCATTTCTGAGAACATTGTGGGACTGCTCAGGATGGACTGGCAGCCAGGGAAGAGCAGACATCTCACAACAGCTAAAAACCTGCTTGGGGAGGTCTGTCTGCCCTTTGCTGGGCAGGTACTGAAAGGAAGAAACTCACTAGTCACAGTGAGGGTGCTCCATGAATGAGCATCTCTGTAAATCAGAACATTTTTAATTAATCGTCCACACTAGCTTCTAAACTATGAGCTTATCCACTGGGTACTTACATCAATAGTCATGTTATTTTGATTACTGTATTCACACCCCAAAATAAAATACTCCAATCATTTTTTCCAAACAGATTTGCAGAAATATCTTTTATTCTGACTGTTCTGTTCTTAAAATCCTATTCTTCAAGCTATCATAGCCCCTAGAGCTAGTATCTGAATGGAGATGTTGGAAAAACACCTGCAAAAGTTTTTTAGTGTTATAATAATTGTACTTTCTGGTTTTCAGCAGTCCACGACAATTAGCAGAACATTTTCATTGGGAGTGTCTTCTGTTGAGAAAACATTTTTTTCCTAAGAAATACCAAGCAGAGGAACAAGAGACAGGAATTCACATCTCCTGGCTTTTGCTTGCAGCTCTCTACAAGCAGAAAAATCCATGGGCTAAATACCCAATTTCAAAGCCATGTAACTGCACTTGGAAAAGTGGCCTTGCCCAAGTTTGGCTGCCAGTAGAGTAAGGCAATAACTTTCGTTAAAGCAAACAGTACTTTTAAATGAAGTGGGCTTGGCTGGTTGGTGGGGTTTTTTTGAAAAAAATCGTGATGCTTAAAAATACTCTGGGCACAGGACAACAGGAAGCATCTGTCCCAAACATACAGCTTTTCCTTATATTGAATATAACAGTCAGATGGAAAATTATGTCATTCTGAAAGGCAAGACTAAGTCTAACTCTTCCACCTATCCTGCCCACTCACCACTCCTGCTCAAATGCCAGGTGTGTAGCTTGCCAAATATTTACTTAAGCTTCATGGTTTTTAAAAAGCCATGTCAGGGTGCAGCTCTAAATCTCCCATCTTGGTTTGACTGATATTTTACAATACAAGCAGCCTACAAGTTTCAAAAAAAAAAAAAAAAGAAAACCACAGTGGTTACACAATGTGCAGCATTGTAACTGTGATGTGCGTTTGGATGAACAACCCTCACCAGTGAGTTATCCCTACAATCAAGGAGAGAGCTGTGCAGTGGCACCCTGGCTCTGACTGCAGTCACAGCAGGTGCCCAGGGAAGACTGGAAGGGCAAGGCAGACTGGGGGAATAGCAAATACAAAAGGTACCATCATTCCTGAAAGAAGTCCAAGTGTAACAACCTGCAGTCTTTCATCTCCCCCAAAGCCTCCTGGGCAGTTTTGCAGCTGCTTCTCAGCTCTTGTTGTTTGCTGGCAGTTTTCAAACACTCTTCTGCCTCCCATGGATCTGACAGAAGTGTCAGCAATCCTGGATGCAGTAGGTGGAGCGGCTGTGTGGCGTTTTGACGACCACACAAAATAAATGACTTATATGTGCTAGAAACAGCAAAGATTCCAGGTCAGCAGCCTGACTTGCAGCCTTCCATGGGAGATGTGGATGAGTTGAAGCAGTAGGTGTTTCTTGGCCTACAACTTTAGCTCTGTGTCCCCCACTTTGTTACACCCAGGAGCAACTCAAGGAATGCAACACACAAACACCGACAGGCACTCAGCTGGCATCATTTGTTTAATAAAGTCTTTTCTGGTTTTAAAAAAGTTTACAAGACAGATGTGTTCCACATGATAAACAACTAGAGGCTGATCTTTCCTTGTAATAACTTAATCCATGCAGAAAGACTGGACTGCCTAACCTGACGTCAGGCAGCAGCTAACAATTTACCAAAATACGCACAGATCTGCACACTGCAATGGAAACAGGTAGCACATGACACCACAGAGTGAGAATCAATACACAAGCCTGCTCGGAGAATTTTCAGAATTCAAGTGTAAGTTTAAGGAAAAACCCTGATTTATTCTTTAAATGGAGCTTATGTACTGAGAGTGAAATGTTCTGCTACAATCTGCCTACAGTCACCCTTTACTCAGCAGTCGTGTGAGAACGCATACACAGAAATGTCACAAGTCCTTTTCACTACTGACACTACACATTAACAACTGAATCTGATAGCATTGCTTTGGTTGGTTCAATACAGAATGATAGGTTTCTAATGTCTTAGCTCTGCTTTCCCATTTTCCATCCTTTTCCAAAGTCATTGAAGAGTGTTGCTGAGGCGAATGTTGGGTCTTTCTTCAAGAATCCAGTGTAGCTTTTGTGTAAGAAACTGTGGAAGGCAAACAAACAGGAACATTACTGTAGGTAGAGCAGAAATGCAGCAAGACTCCTTCAAATCCCATAGAGAAAAGTATCTTTACTTATTGTCACAGCATGAAAATTAATGCTAGGTTATCTGTATACCACATTTTAGAGATGTTCAGCTCCTTAGAAATCCTAATGTTACTGGAAAGATTAGACTCACCAAAGCACTCCAGAAGGCCTGGAAACCCTCTAAAATGTTCTTATTTCAACACACAACCCAGAAACAGTGGGGGGGAAACCTCGTATAGAACAGAAATCATCACCCAATGTTTGGAAAGTTCATGGATTTAAAAAAGAAAAAAAAAGTAAGGAACTTTGTGAACAATGCACAATGCTGAATTGTATAAATCATGGCCAGACTAAACTCTAGGGACAGGAAAATGAGAGAAAGGTTAAACCTTAACTTTGCAAAGCTGTTAATAATTAAACTGCACAGCCAGCTCAGGGCCTGAGTGTGCAGATGAGGATAATAACACTTTCTTGAGAGCTTGGACACATTTGAAAAGTCAAAATTAGCAACGTTTTTCGGGGGCAGGTAGGGGGAAGGAAGACAATGGAAGCTGTGTCTTGAAGGCTTAAAACTGACTGGAAGAGTATGATAAACACATATCTACATAGGCAGATAATCCATGACAAAGGATTCGGGTTTATATTCAGTCTAATTCCATTCACTGATGTCTAGGCATGTCCTGCATGTCGAGTGCCTGAAGGGAGAGAAGATCTCCTGCTGCTGAGGCAAGTCTGGCTCTCAATGCCTGCCCTGATGTCCTTATGAGATGGTGAAGGTCTATGAAACAGCCCGTTACTAATTCATCCTGGGAAAGAACAAACTGAGGAGGGGCAGGTAAGAACCATGAAAGGAAGCTGCAGTTCTGCCCTGCCCTGTCTCCAACTTCTGAGATGTTTTCCACCTCCATTGCTGGGGACTGTGCTGTATTTGGGCTGTTCCAGAGTGAGCTCCCTGCTAGGTGAGGACAGACAGAAATACAACCCTGTGTCTCCATGTATCTGAAGAACACAAGGCAGGATTCTGAGTTAAGTCACTGCTGTATTGTCAGATCAAACTTCTGGATTTCCTGAGTCAACATGGAAACAGTCATGACTGGGCCAGACCCACAACTCCAGCCAAGCACACAGCTGGGAAGAGGTTTCCACCCACTCCAGCATTCTGGTGTGCGACTGCAGATGGGAGCAGAGGTTATAAAATTTATAAAACCAGCATGATTACAAAATTTCACCTTTCAGCACTTCTAAAGCCACTCTCTGCATGTGCTGCTTCAGTAAAACAGGCAGGGGGCCAAGCATTACAGAGGAGAGAAGCCAAACCTGAGGACTGCCTTGGATGAGCTAAGGCTCTCTTTCCGAGGACACATCTCCTTCTGCTCCGCTGCTGGCACTGGGGTCATCCTTGTTTCGGGGGGCATTTCTTTCTCTACTTGACTCAGAGGGCACCTTGGTTCTGGTCTTCTCTTTTCTTTGTTGCTGTTTTTCAAGTTTTGTCAGCTATGCACAAAGTCAGGAAAAAATACGTCATGGAATGAAACAATTTCAGAAGTCTATTTCTAAAAAATTGTAAATGTGAGCACTTGTATAAAACTTCCAACTTAGATTCACAACATTAATACATGTATCAACAAAACAAAAAAAGGAAAAAAATGCTGAAGGCTCCGATTTTCAAATATTTTGAAAAGACAGTGAATTATCACCATAAGATAACATGATCACCCCAGGTATAAACGAGAAGTGTTTGATTTATATCCCTCTAGCATAAGGAATACAAAAAATACATTTAGACTGACTAATCCAAATGTATTTTTACTAATTACATTGCAAATGACTTATAAAGTTCAGATTACCAATTACAAACGCAGACAATTGCTCAGACGAAAAGAGATATTTCACTGCCACATCCAAAGACATAAAAGAGCTATTCATCAGCAATTATTTGTATAATCTCTTCCTGCTAACATCACATTAAACACTGCAGGATGGTTCAGTTCTCTCTTCTTGCTAAAGCTGGAAGCAAGAATATAAAAACCACACTATTCCTAAGCCTTAGTTCCCATGCTACAAACAAATCAACCGATTTTTGACAGCAAAAAAAGAATGCAACGGACAGGGAAGAGAGAAGAGAACAACAATTTAAATTGCCTCTTCCTCATCACATCTTGTATGATGGATGTCTTGACCCTACCTCCTCCTGGAATTTTTATCAGCTGAACACTGCTGGGACCAGGAGTGAGAGCTATATTCCTTCTTTTCTGTATCTCCTCTGTCCCTTTGTTCTTCTAATTCCTTCTTCTCCGAGTTTTGAGCAACTTAAAATCGGATGGGCTTGGAGTTTGCGAAGTTGAATGGGTTAAGTCAATGCTTTGTGAAATGTTTTGTGTTAACTGGATGTTGCTCTAAACTTTTGCCAAAGCTCTCTGATTTTCTGAAGGTTGCCAGTAAAGTTTTTGTTGTTTTGACCTCTTGAGAGTATCCTGTTGGAATTTCTCCCTTGTGTCTAACTCAGGGAACATGAAAAAGCTCTAAACCCTTTTAAGAAGCTCGTCAAGGGAGTTTTGGGGCCTTACACTGCCAGAGAAAGTTTAAAAACCAGCATCCTTCCCTGTCTTCAGCCCATGTTGTGGCCACCAGGAAGGTGTTGTCAGATGGGTAAAGCAGGCAGCCTTGAACTGTGAAGGGAAAACCCTCAAACAAGCCAATACTCCCCAAGAAAGAAATGAAACCTTGCAGAATCCTGCACACCTTGGTAATTCCTTGGTTATTTTACACCTACACACAGGGCAGCAGTTCTCACTCCAAAAACAGAGCTGATGCTGCTAATTATGCATGGCTTGGCCTGAGATCTCTTTGGGCTAAAACTGTGACGGTACAGAAAGAAAGACCAGAAACAGAAGTCGGTTTCTCAGGGGCTAAAACATCACACAAGAATACAGACCAGAATTTGAATGTAAAAACGAAACCAACTTCAAACAAAGATACCCAAGCTATTTGAGGCAACACAGGGCACTTGTATCTGCTCATTTCATACTTGGAGGACTTGCTGCAGAAGGGCTGTGAGGGACAGTATCAAAAGCTTTACTAAACTCCAGAAAAACTAAATCCACCACCTTCCCTTCATTCACTTGGCAGGTCACCTTATTGTAGAAGAGTATTAAATCGGTTAGACAGGACTTTCCCTTTTGAATGCCTGTTGACTATGCATTGTCCCTTAAATGCCTTTCAATAGCATCCAGCATGATCTTCTCCATAATTTTTCCAGGCACTGAGGTTAGATTAACAGGCTTGTAGTTTCCTGGTTCTTCCCTCATGCCCTTTTTATGAAGTGCAGTAACAATTTCAACAAGGTTAAGTGAAGCAGTATACAAATAAGGTTGGTGTGGCCTTGCTGAAGCACAGTTGGTAACAATTCCCCCTTCCTTTTCTTTCAGCCTGGAAAAGTCAGCCACTGTTGTGTTTAGAGGATGAGGAAGCCTCATCACTGCATTTGGTTTTCAGCACAGCCTGTGCTGTTCCTCAGCAGAGCTAACTCACTCTCCTGTCCACTCCAGACTTAAATTCGGGACTGAAATTCACTATTCCCTTGTTTCTGACAGAGAGGCACCTCTCCACTTCCACCCAGCCACCCACATGCAAAAGCTCCCACGTGGCAAGAAACTTCACTAAAGGCGGGGGGGAAGGTGGTCCAGACTTATTAAAAACATCGTTAATGAGTCATGATTAAATAACAGCTTTAATGAGGAGGAGAAAGAAAGTGGGAAAAGCTATTCTGCATTATACACACACAGCCTTTCCCAGGACAGCAGGCAGCCATCAACAGGCCAGGGAACTGAAGAAAACAATGCAATTATTTGTTCAGAGGCTGCACAGGAAGGACAAGGTCCTTGTGCCTAAGGGAAGCTGTACTGCTTCGCAGCAGGAATGCTACAAGTTTGCAGAGGATACACAGCATCCTTTCCAGACAGACCTTGTGGGTCACTTACTTGTTTAGGATCAACAGTGGCTGCTGGGGACTCCAGTTCTATTGTTACAGGACCATCGTTCTGGATGTGGACCTGCATGTAGGCACCAAACTTGCCATCTGAAAAGGGAAGAGACAACAAGTGCTCAGGGCCCTTGGAAGAATAAGCACATCAAAGTTTATACCAACTGTGCTACCAAAAACAAATAAAAAATACATTAAAGGGCAGCCAACTATTGAACTGCAGAAAGCTACTAAGAAAAAACCAATGTATGTGCATCCAGGTATGTAGCTTGAAATTCAGAGAGGACAAACACACAGCTAAGTAGAGAAACATGCACAAAACAAAGTCTACAGGTAATCAAGGTGTCCACAGTTCAGGATGGGCACGATAGTTCTCACAGGCAGGAGACGACATTTTAAAGGATGTAACAGCTCAGCACAGGGATCCAGTCCAACTGACCACTCGATGTTTTGAAGAAACTTTATATATAGGCAAAAGGTAAGAAGACCTGGAGCCTACTCTGAAGCATTCGACATTGAATACTCTAGAGCAGGGGACACCTGGGTGTAGCTCAGTCCCAATCTGCTACAGCCATTTCTACATTCCAGCTTGTAACCTAGGCTGGTCTTTGAGAGTTACATAGATCTAACTGATACCCCGTGACCACAAAACCCAGTCAAAACTAATGCATCTTTCTTTTAAAAAATAATAAACAAAGAATATTATCATAAACTTTATTAGTAGGAGCACAGCTTTTCAAATTGCTCTCTACGATCATCCCATCCCTCTGCTGTACTTTACTCACAAAAAGAGATGGTCTTTTCCATTTCCCATCCACGTGTATGGACCTAAAAAAAAGTAAACTTCACAAGCTCTTTTCTTTAGAGACTGATTAAGTGGACAAATAAACCCCCACCTTTGCCAGAACACTCAAAGTACTCCCATGTCATAAGCCCTTTCTATCTCGTTTTGGCACCAGAACTATTGTCAAGGAACATCTTTCTGTAACAGCTCCCTCCTGTTCTCCTCACACTTAAATTTCCAGTTACTGCTCTTCAATGTAGTAAATCCGTCCCCACTCTAAGACTTCTGGACTGATCAATTCATCTTGCAACATCTTCTGCAATAAAATAGGATCCTAGAAGTACAATTAAAGTGACAACTTTATTCTGCTGGACACCCATCTCTCCAGATTCCTTGCCTCTAACAGTCCAGCACGTATGCCTTCCTCAGATGGAAGGTCTTCACCTGACGTGAGTCAGAGAAGCCATATCTGAGCCATAAAGACTTGAAAAAGAGGTATCATTTACTTCCAGAATATTTTTGTACATATTTCAAGCCTTATGACCTAGAAATTTCACACTGGTTTTATACTTCTAAGCTTGTCTACTTGGAAAGTTATTCTTAATTAACCTCATGTGAATACTCTTGCTCCAGATAAGAGCACTTATTCTGAAGTGACAACACTCACAAAGGGAATTAATCAGGGAGAATAATTGTGCTTTCAACTTGTTCCAAACCTTAATCTGAATTAAACTCTTCCTTGTGGAACAATCTTCTCATATTTACTTAGATATTACTACTAAGGGAGTGAGACATTTCACACTCCTTGCCATGTTAATCTTTACTGCCTCAGAAGACTAAATCCACATTCAAGACAGAGAGCAAAGGCCCTGACTCACAAGCAGGAGCCTTGGTAGGTCTGATATTTGGACATTAGCTTGCACAACAGGAGTGCTCGGGCCTGCAGTCACCAGCTCTGCTCCTCAGAGGGGAGTGAGATGTTTAAGAACCCAAGAAAGCACCGAAGCACAACAAGCAAGGACTTCTGATGCAGCCTTTTATTTCCTAGACGTGGGTGCCCATGTGTTAAACTGTGCTGAACTAGGAACCACGGCTCTGAACCTTCTCCGAGATTTTGTCTGTCAAGCGCCCCACTGCTCTTGGTGTGAAAGAACGGTTTGTGCTTCTCTTTGGGGAACACTCCCCATCCTGAGCTCCTGGCTGGCAAGCTCCAGGTACACCAGGGAGCAGAGAGGAGCTGCCTGCCCAGCACCTACAACCTCCAACAGCCAAATTCTCTACTGAACACAAACAGGAACCAGAAAACACAAGGTTCTTAGGAGATAGGACAAGACCTTTATCGACCTGTCTTTGCCTCACAGCTACACAAATTCCACTTCCAGTGATTAAATTACTCCTCTAAAATGCATTAAGCAATTTGCAAGATGAAAGGGAAGGGCATCTACAGCAATCCAGGGAATCAAACTCTAATCTCCCAATAACTACAGCTGTTGTGTGTGTGCCTGTGTATATGTAGGGGCAATGTGAGTACAGACTTTCCAGACAGCAAACAAGCAAAAGACACTGGCAAAGCAACTGGCATAGCAGAAACCTCGACCTAAGAGAATTTTAACAGACTTGGGTGCAACACACTGTAACTGGCACAGCTTAATAAGAAAGCAAAATCATAAACTGACAGGTAGTTCCACTGCTGCCAGCAGTTTTAAATGCATGTGTTATCTGACACAATAGCACTCTTGGGTTTCCAAATCTGTGCTTTTAGCACAGAAAAAAAATGCAGAAGTGAAAGCTCTTTTTGCAGAAAGCACTGGCAAAAAAAAAAGTGCCAAAATAAGGGCATTTAATATTCATTTCAGGTACACAACTGCTATTCACTGAGAGAAGGAATTCAAAAGGCTGCTGTCAAAATATAAACTGATTGAAGGAGTATCAGAAATGCATTCCTTATCGGGAAAAAATGTTGACTGGAAGAACATATCAAGCTAGAAAAGCTTGAAAAAATTGACAATTTTGTGTGCATTTCACTGTGCCTCCTTGGAAAGCACTGGGATAACCCTAACCTAGAGTCAATATGAAAATTAGCCTCTAAATCTCTCCCCAGCTATCGTTTTCTGTCTTTTTTTACTTTTTTCCTCATAAGGAAAGTAAGGCCAACCATTGCCTATTAACAGCCATCACTTAAAGTCTTTTCTAGAAACTGGTCTTCTGTCAAGTGTAGCAAAAAGTCAATCTGAATACGAAAATGGACAGAAAGCACTCAGAAAATCAAACAGAAAAGATTGCGTGTGAACAGAGCACAAATGCACAGGGAAGCCAGGCATTCCCTGGTAAAGAGAAAACTGTTCCACACATGACAGAGAGTTGAGGAAAGAGAGTCTAAATCAAAAGCTGTTCTCAAGCAGCACATTACACCTCCCACTGTCACAATTCCATTTTAACAGGATGTGGAAGTGACAGATGGAACTGTGCTGTCCATCACACACTGGTGACACCTTCGAGCCTGACTAAACACACCTCTCAGAAAAAAAATGCTTCTCGTGTGTTAATCTAACTACACAGCACAAAACATCCAGCCTTTGAGGGAGCCTAACCTCAGAGCTTGCTCTCATGGCTGCAGCCTCTCTGGGCTGTTCACATTGTGCAGCCAAAAGGAATACAAGCACAGCCACACACAATCCAGAAGAAGACCAGGAAATGGCTTGGCTAGAGGAAGACTGAAGCGATCACCCTGACAGGCTCTAGTGAAAATATCGTTAACATCCCTTCAGCGACAGAAAATCACAGAATAAAGCAAGCAACAATCAGAAAAGAACACACACAGGAAGTGTCCACCGGTCACAGCAAGGACCTTACCAGCCTTCTGTCCTTACCTTTAATAAGCTCTGGTTTGTAGGCTTTTCTTAGCTGCTCTAGGAAGTTGTTATAAAAAGATTCCGCCTGCTCCGTGGGCATTGCCATGTGATAGTCAGGCTTGTTTCCCTTCAGGATGCACTGGAGAGTAAATTGGCTCACACACAACACTTCATACTGCTTATCCATCACACTTTTGGACCAGTGCTTCCCACTTTCATCTTCAAAGACTCGCAAGTTCAAGATCTTTCGAACCCTAGGAGGAGGAGAAGATAATTCCTAAATGGTCCCATGTAGGATGAACAGGTACCATACAGAATGAGGTAACAGATGCACATTCAGTCTGCCTCCACATAACAAGATATCCCTCTCCACCTTCATTCCCAGCCCTGGGAATCTCATCGCATTAGGCAGAGTCTCAACCAAGAGAGCCCTTATACAGCTACACAATGGTGTCAGATCATTAATCCACACCATCATTTTACAGCGCCTGGTATCAGGACAGAACAACTGCATGGTACACAGCCACATAAAGATGGCACAGGAAGTAAGAAAGCTCACTCTTTACTATCGGATTTTATATGTCACAACATTATTTAACGTGTGAACAGCTTTGGGAATTTTAATCCTCCCACCGCACCAAGAAATCACACTCAGAAGGAAATGAGATCATCCTAAACTGTGTTTAAAACTGTGTTTTTTTGTTTCCAATCATGATTCACATATACTCCTCTGCTTTGTCACTTCCTAGCACTGTTCCCAAACCAGGCCCCACAAGCCAGCTGACGACAACACTTTTTCATCAGGATGAGAGGAGGAATCCAAGGAACAGGGCAGAACTGCAGCTGGCAGCAAAGTGGTTTGAATTTTGGGCCGATTTTCTAGAGACAGGGGACTGGCTCAAGCCAACAAGGGGACCTTCACAAGTGGATCCTGAAAAGCAGCAGGCAGCTGCAACTCAGTCCACGCCAGGACTTTGACTGGTAACAGGACTGCACACAAACCACTCCCCTGTCTTTGGTTTCTTCTTCTGGCTTCTTCACACCTGCAGTATCAAGGGAGCCTATCAAGAGCAAAGCATTTCAACTGCAGCCATCAGCCAGGCATTTTGCACTGCACCAGAGGTGAGGCAGTCAGTGTAAGACAAAGCTGAGACTGTCATGGTCTCGCTTCAGGGCTTTGCCATCACTAAGGCACAGTCACAAGAACATCCTTGCCAATTTGAGTCAAGAGCAAACAGAATTAACTCCTGAATGAAGTGGATTGTTGAAAGCATCCACTGGAAGGCCCCAGCAGAAGACCTAAATCATCATCACTGCTCTGTTTTCTTCATAGAGATGTTCGTTGTTTCATTTACAGGATTACTAAAGTTTCCTTTAATAGGACCTGAAAAGCCTGGTTAAGCTGATTTCTCTCACTCCTTTTGCCCAGACGCTGGCCTCCTGCCCTTCCTGTGTCAGCCATCCCAACAACCTGGTGCTGAGAGCACAGTCACTACAGATCTCCTGTCTGCAAATCCAGAAGCACCTTGCACATCCACCAAGGTAGGGACGGGAAGCAATGGCAGAGCAGATGTTACACACTGAAGGAGGCAACCAATGGAGCATGTGAGAATAAAAACCCCTTCTTCTTGACATCAGTCAGCTCCATTACCTGTTTCTTTTTCACCTTTGCAAGGACTGAGGTCAGCCCTAGAGCAATAACCAGTCCAAAAGAGACAGAAGAAGCCCCTGGAGAGCTCTCTCTTGCATGTGTTTGCTGGCTGAATCCCACTATTCTGTGGCCATGGAACAGATGGCCAGAGCCAGTCCTCCAGGCTGCCAAAACTGATTCCTGTTTACAGACAAGCAACTGACAAGACTATCCCGCCTTTAGGAAGAACAAAACCCATGTGCAAGCTAAAAGGAGAGTTTGAGGATTCTCATAAATCTCACCCTTGAAGGGCGGATTTCTTTTGGGCAAATTCATGCAGTAAAAAGGACTGACACCTAAAAAAGGGTGAAAAGCTCAACATGTTGACTGTTTCTTTTTGAGTCCACTCTTGATAAAAAACACATGGCAGAAAATGGAAACAGATTTTTCTCAAAGGAACATGAAAAGAAAACTCTAAGAAACCAGTAACCAAAGTAAAATCTGAAGAGGAACTAACAGGCAAACCTGAATTCCCCAGTAGGAATAGCTGATTTGTTTGGCTACTGCACAGGTATCAGCAATGCACAAATGAAAGAGTACAAGGCAAAAGGAAGGGAGTGACTTACATGTGCTCCAGCTCTCTCTGTGTATCTTCCAAAGAAATGCCCAGCAGCACGCAGAGGCCTCGTCCTATTGAACTGATTTGTTCACCACCCACTGGAGAAAGGAGAGAGGGAAAAGAAAAATAAGGCTAAATGCACTGTCTTGTTTTATGGCACAGGTAAGGACTGGTTTCAGCTGTCCAGCCACTAAAGAAAACAGCATTCTAAACCCTATTTCCTCTGTCTTAAGTTTGTAGATTTGAAAGATCACATGGAAGCATTCTTTCAAAAGCTTTCCAATGTCACCACTTCTTTATGAGCTTGGGTTACTTACTGCAGTATTTAAAATCACTGTATAAAGATTTTTTTACAACAATTGGATCAGTTGTCCTAAAGAGAAAGGTGGTAAAACTCTCTCCAATCCTTGAGAAATTATCCACCTGGTTGATGCCACTAAGTGCACTCAATTTCTCTTCTCCATTATTCCCTTCAGAGTTTGCATTTTTGTGAAAAGGTGATTTCTACCTGATAGAGTTCTCATGGATTTTCTGAAACATGACTTTCAACAACCTGCACATTCCACCTTCCTAATTGAGACAACCCCTCTAATGACATTTAAAATAAAACACAAACCATCACAGACCTGCTGTGTTTTCCTAAGAAATGTTTTAAATTATCTTAATTTAATTAAATTACCTTAACATGGTTGACCCTGAGATGACCCTAGTAAGAATAAATGCAGTCTTAAAACCAAGATAAGCACCAGTTACCCAGCTGTTGAAACTGCATCCGGGCTCATGACTGGGACAAAAAGCTCCAAACATCCCATAAAATGAAAGGAAATCAGGCCTCCAGTGAAAGCTGAAAGTGTTTGTGCACTAGTGGCCGGATCAGGGTGTGAGTCCTCCAGCCCAGAAACCTATTCTGCTAAGAACAGCACTGTCTCCCAAACTCTTCAACAGCCAGAAACAACAGTTTGAATCCTCCCCAGAGAAGTGGTACTAACTCAGCAAGAACCGCAGGGCTGACAGGGTGTGACCAGCTGTGCCCACAGTCCCAGCTGTGCGCAAAAGCTGTGCCCTTACAGACACGCTCTGCCAGGGCTGACACACAGGCACTTGTTTGATAACCTGAAGGCCACTCTGCCGCACACCCGGGACTCCCACAGCAGGCACTCACCACCTCACGGGCAAACTGCTTGGGGATTTTAAGCACCTCGAGGCCAGAAGGTCCAAACCAACAGCAGGGACATTCCATCAGGACACACCATTCCTATGGGCACCAGGGCTAGACCCAGGCGAGCCGTGCCTGGTGGCAGCTGGGACAGCACCACCGACACACGCCAGCCGTGCAAAAAGGTGAGCCAGGCTGCGCTGTCAACACGCCTGAGGTGACAGCGACGGTAGTGCCACGGCACGCGAGCCCCAGGAGAGTGACACCGGGATGGCACTGCCACCGCACGCACAGCAGTGCACGGCCGTGAGCAGGGCAGCCCCGCCAACACAGCACCGAGGCGGTGCCGCAGCACCGAGCCTGCCAGAGCCCCAGGAGCGTTTGGACAATACTCTCCGGCACACGGTGTGATTGCTGGGGCTGTCCCGTGCAGGGTAAGAGCTGGACTCCACGATCCTCGCGGGTCCGACTCGGAACGCTCTGCGATTCCGTGAACGCAAGCGGGGCAAGATGACTGCGACCGTGCTGCCAACACAAAGGCGCTCGAGGAGGCGACGGCAGCGCGACTGCCAGCCCACGCCTGCCAGGCACGGCTGCACACAGAGCTCCACGCACGCCCCGCACACGCGCCCCACCGGGGACCCGCGGCCGGGGCGCCGGCAGAGCCGCAAGCGAGCCGACCCACGCCAAACCCACGCGGGGGGACGAGGGGAGGGGAGCGCCCGCACGNCGCCCGGCAGCGGCGGCCGCTCCCCCGCGCCCCGCACGCAGCGCCCCCCGGCGCACGGGAGGTGCCAGCGCAGCCGCGGCACCGCCGCCATGGGGAATTCTACGGGAAAGGGACAGGGGCGTCCGGGTGTTCGGCCGTCCTCTTATTGACTATAGGGTTTTATGGGGGGTGCCTACAAAAAGGGGAATATGCAGGTAGGCAGAGCGGCACCTGCTATAGGAACAGCTATAGGGACACAGCGGGGTGCCCATAAAAATTAGTGGTAGGGAGGAGCCCTCTGGAAAAGGAGGTGGTGGCTGTAAGGAGCTGAGGAGTCCATGTGAAAAGGTGGGTCTGTAGGTATGTGGGCTGTGTGGGGTTTGGGTTGTAAAAGCTCCTATAGAATCACAGGTGTGGGCTGGAAGGGACCTTATCACCTCATCCCAACCCTCTACTGTGGGCAGGGATGTGTTGCACTAGGCCAGGTTGCTCAAGGTCTTATCCAAAACCTGGCCTTGAACACTCCCACGGCTGGGGCATCCGCAACCTCCCTGGGCAACCTCTTCCAGTGCCTCACCACTCTCACAGTAAAAAATTTCTTCCTAACATCTAACCTACATTTCCCCATTTATTTGTACTCATTGCCCCTTGTCCTATCACCACAGCTCCTGATGAAGAGACCCTCTCCCTACAGCATCCCTGCAGGCCCCCTTCGGATATTGGAAGGATCTGGAAGCTGAGGTGTGTGGGCAGAGGAGCTGGAGACAGCTGTCCATACAGCAAGGTGGGAAACCCTAGAGACCCGNACACACAGACACACACAGACACACACACAGCCGCCGCGGCCGGGACACACTGACCTGTGACGCTGGCCTGGGCCACCCGCTGCACGATCGCCTTCATNTTGCTCAAGGTCTTATCCAAAACCTGGCCTTGAACACTCCCACGGCTGGGGCATCCGCAACCTCCCTGGGCAACCTCTTCCAGTGCCTCACCACTCTCACAGTAAAAAATTTCTTCCTAACATCTAACCTACATTTCCCCATTTATTTGTACTCATTGCCCCTTGTCCTATCACCACAGCTCCTGATGAAGAGACCCTCTCCCTACAGCATCCCTGCAGGCCCCCTTCGGATATTGGAAGGATCTGGAAGCTGAGGTGTGTGGGCAGAGGAGCTGGAGACAGCTGTCCATACAGCAAGGTGGGAAACCCTAGAGACCCGTGAGGGGCAGGGCAAGATGTGCCCTAAAAGGGCTGTAGGGAGAGCCCCAATAGAAACAGGGAAGCGCTCACAGAAAGGAAGCTCTGCTGGTGCAGGGCCTTGGGTCAGCTGCCCCAGAAGGGAGGCCACGTCCATAGGGACTGGGGGAAGCCCGTGGATAAAGCAGCGGATGGGAGCAGAGCTCTGCCAGGGGAAGCGGAGGCTGCAGGGAGCCCTTACAGCCACAAGGCTCAGCAGTGACAGAAATGCAGGGACACACCAACAGAAGCTGGGAAAGGAGGTGATGTCCATAAGGACTAGGGAAAACCCTATGGAAAGAACATCAGTTCTGGCCACAGAGCTGAGGGACAGTACCCTACAACGGGACATGGCATGTGCAAGGATCAGGAAAACCCCTAAATAAAAAAGAGCCTGGAGCAGAACATTCAGTAAGTTTTTAGCTCACAGAAACATTTCCGCACTTGTAACTCATCTCTTGTGAGATTTTATTTGAAGGACCATTAAGAACTCTCGTAGCCAAAACATTAAACTACATTCCTTCCCATTTACTAGTCAATCCCGAAGTATCCATTTCAGAGCTGCCCAGCTGAGGAGCCATCCCAGGTACATCCTGGATCATCCGGGTACGTCCTGCACACCAGCTGGGAAAGCAACTTCACACCAGCTGGGCAGAGCTGCTGTTTCAGCAGTGCAAGGGACAGTTTTCCAGCAGTGGTCTGGTGCCGGGCACTGGGATGATGTTCTCAGAGGTCCAGCACAGTGTTCCGAGCTTCTGGACAGCTCACTTTTCAGAAGGAGGGCCGTCATTGGGAACAAAGAATGATACCACACGCCTGAGCAGTCGAGTAAGAGGAGGCTGATCCTCTTTGTATACTATTTCTGTTGTCACTGTCAATCCAAAAGGATATTCCTTAGTGTGTACTTCCTTGCGGGTCCCTTGGTTTGCCTCAGGATCATTTTCATTCTCTAAGGAATAGAAAGGAGGGTAAGAGGCGGGGGGGAGAGACAAAAAAGAGCATAGCAATAAAAATGTTTCATCCCCTTATCATGGCAGCCACATGGGCACTCAGTATTCTTTCTCATTTTCCTTGCATTCTGGGGAACAGATAGCAAAGATCTGTAAAATGTAGCCAGAAAAGGCGATTTACTAGGGTAGGTCAGATACCTGCACCGGTACTGGACAAGAATCAGTACTACAGTAGCAGTAACAACAGGCTTCCCAAGATACACACATTAAAGCTAGCCCAAGCAGCCCAGTGCCAATGCCTCTTAGTTCCGCACTCTGCCCACCCTCTCGGAAAAGAAATGCTTCCTCCTGTCCAGCCTAATCCTCCCCCAGCACAGCTTTGAACCATTCCCACAGCGCAAATAAAAGCAACAGGCTGGGAAGAGTCTAGTCCCCGTTCCTGTGACCTGAGACGAAGCACGAGCTTCTCCCATCTACACAGGACTTATCCTCCTCCAGAGGAGACTGCCGGGCTGGGGCCGGGCGGACAGCCGGGTCACTCAGCCGGCTCCGGCAGCCGCACAGCCCGAAGTGCCCCGACGGGCGGGCGGGCAACACCCACCATTGTCTTCCCGGCCTGGAGAAGCGGCGGGACCGGGGCTGCGGGGGATCCCAGCGCCTTTCCCTGGCAGCCCGGAGAGCCCAGAGCCCGCCCGCGGCCNCGCCCCGCCCCCGACCGGGCACGCGCGGGGGGCGGGGCCCCCTCGGGGGGCGGGGCCGGGGCCGGGCCCCGAGAGGGAAAAGGCGCCAAGGCCCGCCCATGGCACCAACAGCGGGATTTGGGGACAGCACGAAGGAGCAGCGCTCCCACCCCGTTTTGTTTCTCATTAACACAGCCCCCTGCTTGCTGAGACGCCTCTTAAGGGCGTTAAAAGTTATGCTAAAGGCTGTCAAAGCCTCTGTTGGCTAAAACACTCTTCAGCTCTAATTACGATGTGCGGAAAACGCGGAGTAAACAGAATGCAGACAAACAGGAATACAAATAAATTAAAAGGGAGAAGTAAAAAACTCTCCCGACTGTTTATTTCATGTAACAGCTAAAAACCTTAGTTTAAAGGAAAGAAGAGGAAACGTAAATAAATTGCTCCACTTCTGTCATCAACACGATCCATGTAAATCGTCTGTTCCTGCTGCTCAGTTTGATCAGTCACGATGCACTTGAAACTGCCAGCTTTTTTAGGTGGTCCATGAATACCTGGAGGCTCACATCATCTGTCAGGATTGGAGCTCCTGATTCCTGCAGAAAAAAAACAAAGAAATAAGGAGCCTAAAATACTGTTGTTTACACAGGGGACAAACTGAAAGCAAATCAAATGTCAGCACTCTGAACTAATTGCCTGCTAAATCAACCACCTTTTTCTCCTGCAAAAGACAGATTCTACTCTTTGGCAACAGCACTGACATTATCCTCCAGCACAACCTGAACTGGTGCAGGGAAGCCTCTTCTTCCTAAAGCACTAGGAATTTTGCTGCCCAAAGCTCTATAGAAACAAAGTAAGCAAAAACAATATAAAAAGATTCTCAGCTAAATTAGATCTATATGTATCCATATGCTAGTTACTTTTTCCAGAATACTGGAAATACATGACATCCAGGCTTGAAAACTGTATTCTGATCATCCAGATCAGAATTATCTTATCAACATCCATGATAAGGAACCAAAGACAAATGTAACGCTGTTTGTGGCCACATGGTGAGACAGGATGGCTACTGCACACACAAACATGTCCACGTGTATTTTCCCACATTCCCAAACATGAGCAGCTCCTCCATTGCTTACCTGGCCCCAGGCATAGAGGTTATTGTGGGTCTGAGAAGGATTCACTTTAGACAGGAGGAACCGGGCCTATAAGGACAAAAGAGGAGGAGTTTGGTAAAATGACAGACCTGTCTGCTCCCTCAGGCTTCATCCCACCACAGATGCACGACCAGCAATGCTCCTCTGCTTTTGCAAGGTACTAATTTAATTTCAGCAGGTTTCAAGTCCAAAAATAGCCCTGCTCCACAGAAAACTTGTCTCCAAGGAGCACAGAGTGCTCTGTTACAGCAGGCTGTGCTCTCCTGGCAGGGCAGCTCTGATTCCAAGGCACAGGAATCCATGGCACAGGACACACCAGCACTGTTCTCCCCACGCCACATCTGCTCTTCAGAAAAGGGCTCAGTGCAAAGCCAGTGTAAGAGAGTCACTTCAAAAATCAACACCAAATCTTTGGTTTAGAGCATCAGTTCCTGCCTCTTCACTGCTACAAACAAACACAGCACAACTGCAATTCCAGGAAGAGCAAAAATAAGAACTATTTTGTATCTTCATTCAGTGTTTGAGAATGAAGAAAGGGATGGTCAATCATTCAGCATCACTGTCCTAGTAAGCAAACTATAGACACATAACCAAATAATTTCTTTCCCGCCTCTTTGGGGAATAAAAACATATTTAAGTCAGCTTTTCCGCTTTTTTCCCACCCTCAGATTTCATAAGCATATCCAGCAAGGGATCAGCTTATTAAAAGACACAGGTGTAGTAAAAGCTGATGAGAAAATATGCAAGCTCTGTAGTCTGAAGAGCTAAATCGTGTTTGACATACAGAACCATCCTTTCAGAAAAGCAGAATGAGCCATTTGCTCTGGGCAACAACAGAAAGAGTTCTTCCAGAAACTTCCTTACCTGACTGCCCCCGTGCTCTGTGTGGATGTAACGTGGCATTGGGAATCTGGTCTGCAAGATTTCCTGGGCATCATCCAATGGGGCTTGCAGGAGGTGCTTGAAGTTTTCATATTCAGGCATGTCTTGGTATCCAGCTTTCTGCCACTGTGCAATAGTCTATTGATGGGACAGGGGGGAGATGAGAAGGCAGCAGAGATGTCTGCAAGCCTCCCCTTTTTCCCCTGCATGTCTTAAGGCAGCAGAACGCTACATGTCCTTCTGCTTAGGGGGCAAACACACACCTTCATTACTCTGGCTACAACATTATTTTCTGTCCCTGAGTTTAAGCACGGGCACCCAATGCAAAAGCTGGCAGCAATTTGTGCAGCGCAAGAGCGATTTGTTGAAAACCTTCAATATGTTTCGGCCTGTGCCAACACAGAAATGAAGCATTTATAACTCACCAACATTTTGAATCTGACTTGGCCTTACAGTATTTTCAGGGTACCTATTGTATGTGCCATATGTATGTAGCAATTGTTCTGCACATACACAGATCAGACACCCAGCTCTTCCCTTTCTAAATTTTACCCAGTTGCTGAGTGTCTTGCTCTGCAACAGAAGATAGAAACTGTTTAAGGCAACTCCAGGAGATTTTTAGAAAGGGCCAGTATCTAAGCACTTCCCTCAGTCATGAGGGAAGGAATACAGCAGCAGCTTCCAAAAATATCCAGTATTTAAAAGCAAAACTGGAAAACTGCCTAAGACAGTATGTAAGAGTGAAAACCCTTCAAGCAAGTCTGTCACCTATCCGAAAATACTTGCAACTCTGTTAAAATATGTATCATCTTGTAACTCTGCCCTGCTTCATTTCCAGCTTCTCTGGCCTTTACCAGGCATGGTAAGGGACCACCTTCGCGGCCAAGCTAACACAACAGCTGCTACTCGGTGCAGAACACGTCCTTTGTGATTCCAGTATGATTTGGACTCTGACAGCGGTTGGAATTGTATCCCAACAGGCAGCATGTATACCCAGTCGTTATACCGTGTGGGTTTTGCAAGAAGCTTATTTCATAGTAACAGCAAA
Organism: Melanocharis versteri; assembly: GCA_013397845.1. Taxonomy (NCBI): domain Eukaryota; kingdom Metazoa; phylum Chordata; class Aves; order Passeriformes; family Melanocharitidae; genus Melanocharis; species Melanocharis versteri. The sequence continues at coordinate 217,147 of VZTG01005428.1, read as the reverse complement.
GCTGTTTGCATGCATGGCAGGAGAGAAGGAGTACAAAGTACGAACAGAGAAAGGGAAAACGTTTCACCATACCTCACCAAGGTAGATAACTATCTGGAAGAAAGTATCCATCAGTAGGATTCTGTCAGGAAGTATACTGCTGCTGTCCAAAAGCACTGGCTGGGGAAAATAAAGAACCAAGTCAGGCACCTCTAAGCCCTCACCTTTCAGGATGCCAGAGAGCAATTCCTATGCCCATCCACGTGTAATTTAATAAGTTCTTGAACAAAAGTATCATGTCCTTTAATAATTTAAAAAATCTATAAGGGCCTTTTGGCTGAAATAGTGTTACTGTGACTAAATACTCATTATTTTGAGTTGATTCACCTCTTCCTGGAAAACACAGACTCACCTCAGGAGGCCCATGGAAAGAATAAGCATAAAGGATGGGCTGGATCATAATGAGGGACTGGGTCAGATCCTGCCTGGCAAAGTGGTGCCGGTAATAGGAAGACTCATCTGGACTGTTATTGAAGACCTGCAGGAACGGGGAGCGGCGCAGGTGGAAGATGAACTGCACCAGAAAGAGGAGTGAGACAAGAAATGTCAGCCAAAGTTGCCAAAACTCCTGGACCCAAGCCTAGTATTTTTGAACAGCAAATTCTTTGCAAAAATGTCTACCCCTTAATAATTCCTCAGACTTCTTCCCTCATCAGTCTCTTGCAGCACTGAACTACAGGACCAGTCCATTAAATTAAAAAGCACCTGTTCCTCCCCTCCTGAATCCGATAAATAGTACAAGATGTTTTATCATCATTCCCACTCACTCCTGCACACTTTTCCAACAGCTGTGGGAAGTGACATTCTTACCTGAGGATACAAAGAAAATGATTCTGACAGCCTAAAGGAGTTGGGATCATCTTTGTTGTATTGTCCAAATTTCTGACACTGTTGGAAGCAAAATGGATACTTTGGTTATCTCTCTTTTTTTCTGTTTTTTTTTCTATTTTTTTTTTTTTTTTAGAATTAACTCCTTTTTTTCTAGCAGGGTGTTCTTTTGTTAATTTTTAAACAATCGAGGCATGAACCTGACAAGAACAAGTACTACAACATCTACAGGCTATTTTTCTTTAAGTCAGTGGTTTCTCTGTCTTACTGAAATGAGAATGAAGATTCAATCTATTTATATGTATATTAATAAAATCTAGATTTGAAATTATCCAAGAGTGAAATAAATGGTGCTTCTACAGCACTACCCATTTTTTTCCCATTAAATCAGGGCTACTACATTATACCTAAACTGCTTTGTACACTATGAAGGACTTCTGCAGCAACTCCTTCTTGCAGAACAGTAGCAGCACCAACTGTTTCACTGAAAATAAGTATCAATGGTTTTAGAAATTAAACTCTAAATGATCCCACAGTCATTTCAGCACACAGCATGTTCCTGTTTCTGCTTGTGCTCCAATTTCTATTTGACTGGCCCTGTTTTTTTGGGGTCTGATGTGCCATATTGTGTTAGTATCAACCCCACACAGGTGTTTGGACAAGGCCAACACTGATTTAGAGACAATTTGGGTTTGTGAAATTCAAAGCAAGAGACAGTAGGGTGTTGCAGAATTAATTCAGATTACTACCCTGAACTAGGCCCACATCTGAATGCTGTGCCCAGCTTTGGGCTCTCCAGTGCAAGACAGACATGGATGTACTGGACTGGGTGTAGCAGAGGCTACCAAGTTAGTCAGGGGTTGGAGCATCTTATGAAGAAAGTGAGGCTGAAGAAGCTGGCTTTGTTCAGCCTGGTGAAGAGTGGGATCAGGGAGCCAACTTGCTGTCTACCTGACTGGTAACTGGGGAAATGAAAATTCTGATTGAGGGATAACGGCAGGAGAGAGAAAAAAAAAATCTGTGATCAGACATTGGAACAGGCTGTCAAGAGAAGCAAGAGAAATCCCATCTCTGGAGATCTTCAAAATTCAGCTGAACACAACTTGGAGCAACCTGCTCTAACTTCAAAGCTGGTCCTACTTTAAGCAGGAGGGTTGAACCAGTGACCTTCCCACACGTTATTTTGTGTTTTACTATCCCTTGTTCAATCTCAGGTTTAACCCTTTCAGCACGATGAGATGTTCACCTACCCCATCCCAAATTTGCTGATCACACACGGTTCTGAGCTAGTACTACAGCTATGTAACCATGACCAGAGCACAAACGAAGCAAGTCAATCTGACAAAAGATTGCTGTTGTCACTTCCACGTTTACTGAAATCAAGGATGCCCCCAAGCTCAGTGTGTTGGTCTTACCAGCCTGATGAGCTGCCTGTCCAGCCACCGCAGAACGTCAGGTCCTTCCTCAGACTCAGCCCTGTACACTCCCAGCCGTGCCATGAGCACTGCAGCTGCCTCCTGGTCAAACGCAGCCTCGATGTGCTGGAGCTGAGTCTGTGCATCTGCCCAGCTGCAGGGTTAGCAAAGGGTTAGTGCCACGTGCATCCACGTGTGCCAATGCATGCAACAAAAAGCCAGGAATTCCAGCAGAGACTGGAGCTGAAGTTTCTGCCACTCTGCCAGAGCACTGGCATGGGGTACTCACTTTCTGGCTGTGGTGGTGACACGAACGCGCCTCTGGGTGCTGGAGTGTTGATACTGAGTGACAAACTGCACTGCCCCTCTGCCTCCCTGGGGGATGGGTGCATTGTGCTGCAAATGGAACAAGGTCAGCCTTCAAAACACGATGGCTTTTCCATAACTCTTCCCAACTGTAATAAGTCCCCACAGCACATAAAAGAAAGAGGCACGCGCAAACAATTTCTGAAATTATTTCCTCACAAAACACTCGGTTGCTTTGCAACCATCCACCTGCAACACAGGAGATGCCATTGCATTTTCTGGACACGTAACAAGTAGTTTGATGTGTAAAAAATATGATTTAAAAAAAAAAAGAGAGAAGCCAGGACTGACCTGATTTACCACTTCAAAGTAAATGGCCAGAGTTGTACTGGGATCCAGGCTACAGATTTTCCATTGAGATGTTCCTCCAATTCCAAGTTCCTGCACAGAATCAAATAGAAAGCAGCAATTTTCCTCTAGCACCAGGAAAGGGAAGCTTATGCCAGATTCTGATTAGAGGTCCAAGTAATGGCAGGCCTTCTAGATTCCTCATCTTTTGGGTGTGAATGAAGTTACTGAAGGCCATACAGTTAAAAGAAAGCAAGAATTAGGAAGCAAGAATTTAGTCTAGGAAAGGCTGTTATTTCCTAGAGCTGTTTCCTTGAAAACTGTGACATTCCAGCTGAGCTACAGGTCTAGACAGAAACTTTGCATTGTTTATTTACTTCTTTTTTAAAGGTTTTTCCATGTCAGAAACTTACATTTTCAGAGACACATGGCCCTTTAGCATTCAGAGATATACATGGTCCAATGGCTCCTGCAATTTTCAGCTCCCTGGAGGTCTTGAACAAGGTAAAAAAAAAAAGTTGTTGTTTTTTAATGAAGTCCGTCAAATAGAACACACACAGTCTAAATTAGTTGCTCAGCTTTAATGAGATAGTATTTTCCCAGACCATCTACTGCTACAATTAGTGAAGGTAAGAGAATCTACAGAGCTACATTTTAATAATGAAGACATATTTATAGGAATGAGACAGTATGAAATGTTCCTTGTTGAGTGAGGAGAGGCTGCTTTAAAATAAAACAAAAACAAAACAAACAAACAAAACCAAAAAATCCAAACAACAACAAAAAAACAACAAAACAAAACCCACAAACTTACTTAAGCTTCCAAATAAAATTCCTTCCAGTACAGTGCTTCTCCCAAAGAAGCACTACATCTGACCTCAAACATGTAGACTTTCCTAAACCCCAAACCTCCCAGAGACTTAAACTGATGTTTTAATCAACAGCACTTGTATTTCCCCATTACTGTCATCCAAACTCATCTCTCACCTTCACATCCAGATTTGCACCAAAAGCCATCCGAAATTCCCCATTGTAGCCTTTGCTAAACACCCGTTGGAAGGTCTGCTTGAAGAGAGAAGTGTTGAAGGAGTCTCCCATCACCATGTGTCCTCTGGGAAAGAAAAAACAAGGGAACTGAAGCAACTGGGAACTAGAAGTACAAAGGATACGTCCCTGCACCTCTAACACATGCAAACACATGCAGTTACTGCTTTAGAGCATGCCTTTGCATAGGCAGGATTCACACCAGGGAGTGCAGATTCATGGAAGCCACACAGGTTAGTGCTCCATCTTTGTCAGTTTGCTTTCTCAACTCTATTTCTTGCCATTGCTTTAGCTGCCCTCAAAACGCTCATGTTTCAACCCTGGGAAGCTCTTTGCTCAGCCTGCTTTCCCTGGGCAGGGCTGGAACCACCCACACGACACCAGGGGTGGCTGCACCACTGCAGCATGAGGAAGGAGCGTGGGGCTGTGCTGGGCCTCCCCTAAGCGCCCTGGCAAACCCAGGCCTGACCAGATGCAGCTCAGTAACACAACCACAGGGTCAAACAGTCTCTTCTCCCTGCTGAGCACTGAGGGATTATTTACAAACACCTTGCACTTGCAGCAAGACATGCCAAGTCCCCAAAAGGCCTGGTTTAGCACACAGCCTCCCTGACAGAGACTATTTTCAGCAATATGGAACACAGACATTTACCTGTTGGGGTGGCCCAGACGGCCTTCTCCATGAAATTATATGATGTGGACTGGAATGACTATCCCCCTGAGGAGGATGACCTTGGGGAAGAGCCCGAAGGGCACCCTGCCTATAACATGTCCATCTAAGTGAAGTCTCCACCCTTGTTCCTCCCATTCCCCGCCTTAGTTACACCCCTGTTACACCCCTTATAAATATGTATCCGTAGCTGGAAAGTTCTGTGTTCCTCGGTTGCTGATTTGTTAAGTTGTTGCTACCCACCCCCTGAGACTCCTGATTGGTTCCTTTGTATTACGTTTCTGTACCCCATTGGTTTACTATGTAACCCCGCCTTCCCTGAGATCTGTTAAGAACCCACGACACCCATGCTCTTGGCTCTTTGCCTGAGCTCCCTCCTGTGCCTACGTCACCTGGCCGCGAGGTCAGAGGAATAAAGGATCGGGAACTGCACTCAGGCTTGGAGTCCTCCTTCGCCCTTCGCCCGCGTCTTGCCTCATCTGCCAGCTACAGAGCTGCCCGTGGCTCATCGATCTGGTGGCCGAGGCTTTGGAGTGCATGCAGCCTCACCAGGGAGTCACAGGGTTGAGAGTTCCTCCCGCAGGGGACTCTGCACGCGCCCTATCGTGTCGCTCCTGGCTTGCCAGCCGGGCCGAAGACGGCAAGCTCGAGAGGCAGCGGCAGCTGACGCCCAACGTGGGGCCCTTGGCAACGGTCAAGGGTCCAGTGAACTGCGTGTGCTGAGTCCAGCTGACTCTGCACGCTCATTGGAGCATCGGCACCCCGTGTTGTAGCACGTCGTGTTTTAACGGCTGTGCTCCTGGGGGAATCCGGACAACCTGCGTTTGGAACCGCCGCAGATCCGGAGCCAACGCGGGACCTTCCAGAGGACCTTGGTTTCCCCGGAGTCCTTTTGTGTGGAGAATTTTGTGGCCTTACCGAAGACCCGTGATCGGAGACGTTCTTTGGGGGGTAAGTGGCTTACGGGGACCCTTTTATTTGCTTTCTTCCTTTTAACCTCTGGTTGGGTGGGTTTGGTGGTGCAGACGTTTGTGGGAGTTTTATTTGGGAGAGAAAATGGGTTCCAAGTTGTCTGCGCCACAGAAGGAGCTGTATTACCAAGTTGTGGGTATCATTGCGGGTGGGGGAAAGAAATTTTCCAAGGGTAAAGTTAAGAGGGTGGTTCGCTGGGTTTTCGCCACTTTTCCTTCAGTCACAGCACAGTCGGCACAAAGCGTCACTTTTTGGAATGGGGTCGGGGCACGGATAGCCTCACTCCTCAAAATGGGGAACTTGAGTTTAAGCGACCTTTTGCCGATTGTAGCGTTGATTTGTGAGGTTTTATGTGACCGACGGAAAGACGCCAAAGCCACTGGTTTCCCCGGTTCTTGTTCTGTTCCTTGTCCCTCTTCCCCAAACCCTTTTTCCCCTACGCTGCGGAGATCGGGAGGAGCAGACCGCAGTAAAGCGCAGGGTTGTTACCGACTCCCTGGCTCTCCTGGTCTCTCGCAGCACCCTGACCGTGGCGGGCGTCGCGAACCCGCCACGGACCCTTCCCTAAACCCCTTTCCCAGTTTGTAATTCCCCCGGTTATCCCCAAAATGGCGTCCCTTGTCCTTGTTCCTCAACCTTGTCCCAAGATGGCAGTCGCCACGTGGCGGCCCCATCCCCCTCTTCTTGTTCCCAGAATCCCTTATGTGTCTGTCCCCTCCCAGTTCCTCCGAAGTCTCCTCCTTTTCCTGTGGGGGGCGTTCACTCCTCGGGTAACTCCGCCCAGTTTCTAAGCTCCGCCCGTTGTCCAACCCCTTCCTGTCCTGACCCCGCCTACCCTGTGCCTACTTCCGGTTCCCACGGGTACGCATCCGGTTCCCACGATCCCTATACCGGATGTGACGCCCATGGAAACCGGAACCAGGAACAGGCCGCAGCTCCGTACGCCACGCCGGTCGCCTATAACCGGCACGGTCAAAACCCCTCGTGGCGGCCCTTTGAATCCAACGTTTTACAACAAGTTTGTAAAATCCAGAGGGAGTTTGGGAGGGAAAGTTCTTATTTCAAGAACTTTTTAAAGGCGACTCTAACTAATAACACCTTAGTACCGAGCGACATAAAGGGTTTGTTTTCGTGCCTTCTGCCTCCATCCGAGTTCCAAATGTGGAGCTCGGATTGGAGAAAGGAATTGGTTGCCCTCCTCCCTATCTTCCTTCGGGATTTTCCAAACGCGGGCCTCACCATTGACCACCTTTGTGGTGAGGGGCCAGTCTCGAAACCTCAGGACCAAGCACGCCTGGTGCCTGAGGAAGTTTTAAATATTATTCGAGACACAGCGGAGCGCGTTTTCTTACAACTACCCCCGAAATCCGGACCACTTATTGAATATACTCAAATTAAGCAGGGGGTCAATGAAACCTTTGTAGATTTCATTGACCGCTTGCGAACGGCGGTAGAAAAGCAAGTAGAAGACAGTGAAACTCAGGAGCGAATTTTAATATCATTGGCAAAAGCCAATTCAAACGAAGCTTGCCGAAGGGTCATTTTAGCTCTACCCTTCGAACCGCCACCAACATTAACGCAAATGATAAAGGCGTGCTCGATCCAAATTTCAATTAGTAATCCGGCCCCAAATTCAAACTCAAATTTTAGTAAAAAAGGGGGAGTTACGGGTGGGCCCAGAACGGAAGTGGGGGTGGCAAAGAATCCCACCTTTATTATATGTTATCGGTGTGGGAGGAGCCTTGCCCGCTACTGCAGGGTCCCCATACCATTGGGACAACCAACTAATAACACATTGTCTGAGCGTGTGCCTGCAGGTGCGCACCAAGGGAGTCAGGGAAACTGAGCGGCCAGCGCGAGCCATCTCCGCGCGACGAAAAATGGAGTGGACGCTCGGATACAACGGATTGCAGATAATATCGAGAAGGCAATCCAAAACAGGACTTTCAATACCGGACTGGACACTACAACTGGCTGTGACAATAAACCTGATTTAGAACAAGAGTTACCTCGGTGGGCGCCGGGACAACGTCTACACGTTAAGACAACCCGCTCGTACCAACTTGCGTCCCACCGCTGGACCTTGATTTCCGTGACCATTGTTCCTAAACGTTGTTACATTCCTGACATGACCACGGTGTTTGTGGTTGGGGACACCCAGCAGACGCCGCGGGGGATAGAGGTTTCACCTGAGCTAGTTGTCATCGGCTCAGATGGAAACTTCTTCCTCCTGGTGCGGACGGTCTGCCCTCCCCTCTTCCTACCAAGTAGCCAAATCATCGCTCAAGCCTTGCCTTTGCCAAGCCTTCTGCCGCGAGAAGGTGACCCAGTCACCGTCTCGTGGGCAGAAGTGGTAGGGAGAGACAAGCCCCTGCTGGAATGTCGGGTCCAGCAGGGAGCAGACAAATTTGTCATAGAAGGGATGGTGGATACAGGGGCAGATGTGACGGTCATCCCATCCTCGAAATGGCCGTCACACTGGGAGAGGCAGATAAACGCTACTGTCACCGGGATCGGGGGGACCCAATTGGCCACTCAATCAGCCAAACCAATTCGCATTGAGGGACCCAAGGGCAGGGTCGCCACGATCAAACCCTTTATTCTCGACACGAAATACACGTTATGGGAACGCGACGCCATGTCGCAGTGGGGCACCACCATCAACGTAAGCCCTCCTGAACGGGGTTTTCCCGGGCGGCCACTGACGTGGAGTGCGGCGCCCAAAAACTGAATTGGAAAACGGATTCACCAGTTTGGGTGGATCAGTGGCCGCTTCCACAAGAAAAACTGACCGCACTCCGCGCTCTCATGCAAGAGCAATTGGAGAAGGGCAATATTGAGCCCTCCCATAGTCCCTGGAATTCGCCCATTTTTGTCATCAGGAAGCCAGGGAAAGATAGATGGCGGCTCTTGCACGATCTGCGCCAAATTAACTACGTGATAGAAGACATGGGTCCGTTGCAGCCTGGTATGCCATCGCCAGCGCTGCTTCCCCGAAAGTGGAAGATTGCAGTTCTGGACATCAAGGACTGCTTCTTCCACATTCCTCTCCACCCTGATGATATGCCGCGGTTTGCCTTCTCGGTTCCTTCTTTGAACCGAGAGGCTCCCATGGAGAGGTACCACTGGCGAGTTCTCCCGCAAGGGATGAAAAACTCGCCTACCATCTGCCAGTGGTACGTCTCCAAGATTCTGTCCCCAGTCCGCGTCGTGGCCAAAAGTTCCATCATACTCCATTATATGGATGATGTTTTGGTCTGCTGCCCTAACTACAAACACCTACAAGTCACCCTACGGAAGGTCATCCGAGCTTTAGAAGCTCAGGGGTTCGAGTTACAAAAAGAAAAAATTCAGTTTGTAGAACCCTGGAAGTACTTGGGACTGTTAATTTCAGAAACAACCATCACTCCGCAACAACTTGTTATTAATGAAAATCTGCGAACACTACAAGAGTTACACCAGTTATGCGGAAGCTTGAATTGGGTCAGGCCTTGGCTGGGGTTAACCACTGAAGATCTTGTCCCTCTTTTCAATTTATTGGAAGGAGGGGGAGAGTTATCCTCGCCAAGGACCCTGACCGAGGGAGCCAAAAGGGCCATCACCAGAGCAGCGGAGGCGATGTCAAAGCGGCAAGCAAACCGGTGTGAGCCAAACCTGCCATTCCAACTGATCATACTGGGTAAGATGCCACACCTCCATGCCCTGATCTTTCAATGGGATGCGGAGGCTGGGGATCCCCTCTTGATCATAGAGTGGGTATTCCTACCTCATAAGCCATCCAAGAGTATCACCACGCCACAAGAGCTGATGGCACAGCTCGTCATCAAGGGACGTGCACGACTCCGCACGCTGGCGGGGTGTGATTTCACAAACATCATCCTACCAATTAATTCGGATCAATTGGAGTTTTTGATACAAAACAACGTAAATTTGCAGTATGCATTGGACAGCTACTCCGGTCAAGTGTCATGTCACAAACCTAAACATAGATCATTTAACGAGACATTTAAATTAATCCCTAAAGAGGTCCAGAGCAGGACACCCCTCAAGGGTGCTCTGACAATCTTTACTGACGGCTCAGGGAAGTCCCACAAGTCAGTCATGACTTGGAGGGATCCCACGACTCGGGAGTGGGAAACCGATGTCGAGGTGGTCGAAGGATCACCACAGGTTGCAGAATTGGCGGCCGTCGTCAGAGCATTCAAAAGGTTTTCTGGACCCATCAATTTGGTTACAGATTCAGCGTATGTGGCCGGAGTAGTCATGAGGGCAGAGGGGGCCCTCCTCAAAGAAGTAAAAAATGAAAAAATTTTTGTCTTGCTCTCGCAGCTGATAGAACTACTTTCCCACCGAGAGCAACCATTTTATGTGATGCATGTGAGATCACACACAGACCTACCCGGCTTTACTGCCGAGGGGAACCAGCGCGCAGACCGATTGGCCATGCCTGCTCAATTGGCTAATCTTCCTCAAATCTTCGAGCAGGCAAAAGTGAGCCACGCAATGTTCCATCAAAATGTGCCGGCCTTGATTCGGATGTTCCACCTATCCAGGAGTCAGGCCAAAGCTATCGTGGCGACATGCCCCAGGTGCCAGTCACACCAAGTCCCATCCTTTGGCGGCGGGGTAAACCCGAGAGGGCTTCATAGCGGGGAGGTGTGGCAAATGGATGTCACCCACGTGCCCGAATTTGGCAGGTTGAAGTATGTTCACGTATCGATTGACACCTTTTCAGGCGCGATGTACGCCTCAGCTCACACCGGGGAGCGATCTGCCGACGTTAAAAAACATCTGGTACAGGCCTTCGCTGCTCTTGGCATTCCACAACAGTTAAAAACGGACAATGGCCCAGCTTACGTTTCCAGGGACTTTGCAGCCTTTTGCCAGGAGTGGGGGATTCAGCACATCACAGGGATCCCTCACTCCCCTACGGGGCAAGCTATTATCGAAAGGGCGCATCAGTCCCTGAAAAAGATGTTGAAAAAGCAAGGCGATTCCATCAAGACATGCTCCCCAACAATTCGCCTGTGTAAGGCCCTTTTTACGTTGAATTTTTTAAACGGCACATTCAAAGATGAGAGACCGCCAGTGTTCAAACACTTCGCAAATGATAAGAGACAAAAGTTTAAGGAACAACCTTTAGTACTGGTGCGAGACCCCAAGTCTCAAGAGGTTGAGGGCCCATTTCAACTGGTGACCTGGGGGAGGGGATACGCTAGTGTCTCCACCCCAGGGGGGCCGAAATGGGTCCCAGCAAAGTGGGTAAAACCATATGCCCCAGTGTCAACGGGGAAGGATTTAAAACCAATATTCTATAACTGGAAACGGAGGAGAAAGCGGGAGGAGTGGGGAAGCGTGTCAACTTAATTTTACTGTCATGTACCTTCTCCTTATTGTTGTTGTTATTATCCTTATTTGTTTCTCCCTTAAAGTTTTTAAGCGTTTTTTGTTTAGTAAAAAAGGGGGAGATGTTGGGGTGGCCCAGACGGCCTTCTCCATGAAATTATATGATGTGGACTGGAATGACTATCCCCCTGAGGAGGATGACCTTGGGGAAGAGCCCGAAGGGCACCCTGCCTACAACATGTCCATCTAAGTGAAGTCTCCACCCTTGTTCCTCCCATTCCCCGCCTTAGTTACACCCCTGTTACACCCCTTATAAATATGTATCCGTAGCTGGAAAGTTCTGTGTTCCTCGGTTGCTGATTTGTTAAGTTGTTGCTACCCACCCCCTGAGACTCCTGATTGGTTCCTTTGTATTACGTTTCTGTACCCCATTGGTTTACTATGTAACCCCGCCTTCCCTGAGATCTGTTAAGAACCCACGACACCCATGCTCTTGGCTCTTTGCCTGAGCTCCCTCCTGTGCCTACGTCACCTGGCCGCAAGGTCAGAGGAATAAAGGATCGGGAACTGCACTCAGGCTTGGAGTCCTCCTTCGCCCTTCGCCCGCGTCTTGCCTCATCTGCCAGCTACAGAGCTGCCCGTGGCTCATCGATCTGGTGGCCGAGGCTTTGGAGTGCATGCAGCCTCACCAGGGAGTCACAGGGTTGAGAGTTCCTCCCGCAGGGGACTCTGCACGCGCCCTATCGTGTCGCTCCTGGCTTGCCAGCCGGGCCGAAGACGGCAAGCTCGAGAGGCAGCGGCATTTACCCTTTAGAGATGTCACTTAAAACTGGGCCCAGGGAAGTCAAGAATCCCTGGAGAAAGCATAAGCGAGCTGTTAAGCAGAGAAAATCTGGCCCACACAAGGAAAGCTTCTACCCACCATCGAGTTTTCTAACAGCAGTGCTAATTCACATGCTGCTTTGAGACTCCAGAAATGTGGACTGGGATCAGGTGAGGCTTGCCATATAATTCCTGGCAAATTCAAACCACAGTTTAGAACAGAACGATAAAAACCCTTCTGCCCTGGCAGCACACTTAACTGCTTTCCGAACCATTCTCCCCCTCCAAAATAAAACCAAAAAGCAGGTGCCAGCTGTGTGCTGCCCTGCTGCGAACATACCCAGTGAGGTTTGCACAGCACTTCATCTCCAGCAGCCCCGTCTGGTCCAGGGCACAGGCGTAGATGTCGATGCAGTGCCCGTTGGCTGCAGAGCGGCTGGCCAGAGTCTCGTAGTGCTGGCAACACACACACCAGGGTTAGGAGGCTGCAACGCGCAGGATTTCTGCTGCTCCCCACCTCAGGCCGGCACAAGGTACAGATGGGGCAATCACCAGTGCTGTGGCAACTAAACAGATGTTGGCTGCAGCACACTGCTCCCTTCTAGGACGAGGGATGCATTTGGATGAGCCTGAGTTTATTGTCTCAAATATAGACAGTGCATAAATGACATGGGATCATCTAGTCTGTGATTACTCAGTGGGAACCCATATATTTCCAGGTGATAGGTAAGAGAACAGGTGTCATACTGCTTTCTCTAAGCTGACAGGCACATTTCATATCTGACATTTTTACCACTTTAATGGTTGTTTTATACGTCAAGAAGAAAAAGGAGGCTTTCTGGAAATGACCAATTCTAGACAGGTTTCTTCCTCCCCAGGAGGAGATACAATGATGTGGATGAACAAACTCCACCCACCATCAGCTAAGAAACAACACTGAAATACTTTCTTCTCTGAGCAGGCACAAGACCATGATGGAGAACTACCTAGGAGGAAGCTTTTTTACCCTTCCCTTAACCATCCTCATAACATACACAAAGACTCAGGTTATTTCAAGGACAACTATGCAACCCATGCAGTGTTCTGAAACAATATTCAGTTTTAGTTTTTAAACCCAGCAAGCCCTGGTACCTACTTTGGTGGCCTTCTTCATGAACCTTGCATTATCCTTCTCTATGTCATGCCAGGAACGGATGGGTGTTTTCAGCTCATCTCCCACCACCATGCCTGGCCCTTGTGTTGGTGGCCCACCCGTGAACAGCATTATCCTGGCCCCTGTGTTTGGAAATGTGCCCTAAAATAAAAACAAAGACTTATATCAGAGAGGAGGAGGAGGGGAAAAAAAAGGAACTGATTAAATGGCAACAATGTTTTCCTCAGAGAAGGGTCTGCATGTGCTTCTGCAAGGTCAGTGAGGACCTGTCCCTGCTAGAGGCCACCTCAATAAATAGTGATGCATTTCCTGACAGTCACAGCACTCTGTGAGTTTAAACTCAAACCATGTCAAGGTTCATGTCTTCAAAACAGGAAGGAGGCAGTTTCTGTTCTCTTGTATCTTAGATGACACTCAGATAAGTCCAGTGCACAGTATCACCTCGCGTGTGGCAACACACACAAGAATCAGAGACCTCTAAAAACCTGTAAATTTTACAGTTTAGATGGAACCTTCCAGCCCACTCTACATCAGCTGGTGCTAGCACAGCTCAAATGTCAGTAGAGACAAAATGCACCTCTGCACCCCACCGTAACCCAGCCGCACTGACACCTGCACTCATCTCAGCAAGCACTGCCATGTGCTTGCTTTGACCTGCTCATCTCAAACTACAGCATTGAAAGTACCTCCAATAAGCCAACTGCAATTGAAAGAGCCACTCCAGTAGAACGTAAGGGTCTCTTTCCCTGGGTCACTGGCCATGGGTCCCTTTGCAGTTCTCCAAGCAGATCTGTTAAATTCATGTCAATCTTATGCACGGGCTGTAGGAACCTGCAAAAATTCAAATACAATGTTTTCCTGCTTCTAAGTTCAGAGAAGGAAAAAAGTGCCTCTTTGTTCCTGGCACACATAAATTGCACTGAGACAGTTATCAGAAATAAAAAGACATGCAGCAGGTTGCCTTCTTACATCCAAACTTTCCAAGATAACAAACCTGTGCAAAATAAAAAATTTGATCAAAGCAAGACACCAGGAACTGACAAGAAGGCAAAGTCACATAAAGAACAGGAAAGAAGTTCAAAGATGAGTTTGCTGAAAGGCATAAGAGCTGCCACTGAAAAAGAGAAGCTGAGAAAGAGAAAACTGAACTCAAAAGAGGCAAATAACTGTGACAAGACAATACCATTTAAATCTTCTTTCCCCTCTCGGGAAAGCCAGGTCAGGAGAGTGATCTACAAGCATAAAGGGGCACAAAACATCTGCCCTGCTGTATGCTGTGCTGGTGAAGCTTACCTGCTGGAAATAACAGGTTGCTCTGGGGTCTGAAGAGGTCTTCCCTGTTGCATGGGGACAGCTGGCCTTGAAAGCCCAAGCATATCCTGGAGAATAGTAAAGAGAAGACAGAGGAGATGTACTATTCAAACACTAAACATATTATTTATATTATTATTTAATATCCCCTCAGGCCTGCAATACTGCAGCATTAAATATACTTAAATCAGCAAAATTATTAATCTTTGCACTGCCATTAGGAATGGATCACGGGTCCATTATGTGATATACACAAACTCAACCTTGAACAAGCTTCCAAGAAGTTTACAAAGGCAGAAAGACAAGACAGATACTGTGAGGGCAACACACTCACAGATAAGAGCACTGAGCCCTCCTTTCTCCCAGAGAGCCCTGTGCTTGAGAGCCCAACAGAGCTGAGAGGCACAAGGCCCTGGTCTGAGGGACGGCAGAGCACACCTGTATTTGCTTGGCTGTCAGGTCCTTGGTGCCCCGGAACACGTAGCTCTTGGAAATCCCTTCACAGCTCAGCTCGTGAACCTGGACCATCCGGCCGAAAGTGATGAGCCCCACCAGGGCATCGGGAGGCAGCAGGCTCAGGGACATCTGCAGGGACTCCTTCAGGGCCTGCAAATCCTCCTCTTCCAAGCACGTGTCCACAACATACAGGAAGATCAACGGCGTCTGCGGACCTCGCTGATGTGGGAAGAAATGACATTTTATAAAGCCTCCAGCCAAGGAATAAAATGAGCCCCTTCTTAAGCACCTTACAGACATGGTATTTATTTGCATTATCCTAAGAAAATTTTACACATATATCATCTGTCACAAACAAGACAATTCTGGGGGCTTCAAACTCGCCTGCGGTTCATTTACCTGCACTATATATTCAATTGTTGAAAACTGAGGCATAAGCTCTGCTGGCTGATTGACTTCAGAAATGCCTGCGTACGCTGGGGGGAACTGAAAAAGAGAACCAAAAATTAGGACAAGGAATTTGCAGGACAAAAATGTAGGGCTCTCCTCTGCAGCACAGACCCTGCCCTATTCATGATGTGGTTATTCAACTCTTTATTTACTGCCACTGCACCAACCTGATTAATTCATTAATTCATGAAACCCACAGTGTTGTTGTCCTAAGCACAGACAACAAGTGGCCAGCAGGATGGACAGTCCCTCAATCCAGTGTAAATAAAAGGTAAGACTACAGCAGCAACAATGTATTAGTTGGAATTCTTTTAGCCATAGTTTCTGATGGCAAAAGTCTACTCAAATCTAATGAATTTCATATTCTGCAAGAATAGTAAATATCAAATTCAAAAAACACTGGAACACACGGAACAAAATAGCATTTTTATCTCCTTACAATGCTCTGCATGCCAGTAAAATCATTGATAAGATGTCAGGCAAAGCAAACTGTACTCTGGCCAGGGTTCAGCAAGAGAAGAAGGCCAAGAGAAGAGATCTAGACAAGCAGAATTTATGCTTAATGTCCAGGGAAGGCCATCAAAAAAGTGTTCACTGAAAAGGTGGAAGTGCTTTTTCCAACTTACCTGGTTTCTCTGAAAGCAGAAGTTACAAGCCCAAAGCTTGGCCCGATAGTCAACTTGGCTGTAAGAGAAAGATGAGGCACTGGTGTGACTTCAACAACGATTTTACAGCACAGCTTCACAATCACCTCTGCTGTTCACTGCACTGAGGAAGAAACAGACACTCCAGCTTGAACAGCAAGTGTTTGAGGGACTCTTGTTCTCTTGCCAGGAAGCTTATTAGCTCATCCAGCCCTGACATTTCCAGGCTTGTCAGCATGAAGGACTACTGACAACTCTCCGAAGCTCAGCCCTTTGCAGACATAGACTTGGGTCTAATCATTCTTTCACTACACTTAGGCTTATCTCATTGTCTTATTGTTTGTGCAGCTATAGCACACAAGTGCTCCAGTCTCAGAGCAGCAGAAGTCATCCACCCAGATCCTGTGCAAACACGGAACAAACAGGCTGTTCCCTGTCCCACAGAGTTTACTCTCCTCAGCCTGTTACAACATCCTGCTAGTAGGGGATGCCTTGCCACGTTCTCATTCCATGGCTTTGATCTCATTTCACTTCCTCTTGCTGGCATTCCCTGCTTTTTCTCAGCCCAACACCACGCTCTGGGTATGCATGATCATCACATGATTTTAGGACTGAGATATTCCTCTAAAATTACTTCATTATGCTCACACTGGAACTGACCTACAAGCAGCAGGATATGTAGGAAGCAGGAAAACAAGTGAACATCACAGTCCAGAGCACAATATCGGTATAATGGGCATCTTTGTCTATTATGAGTTTCCTCATTCACCACAAAATTCTCCGGGATGGTGAGAGGACTCTCTGCCTTAACAGCCTCCCCAAAGACCCTCCTGTCTCCTTTGCTCCTGCCAGCTCTAGTAACAGGCATGTTGATGTATGGATTTTAACAAGCCCCCCACATCTAAATGAAAGAGGCTGCCAGGCATTGAGCAGAGAAAAAGCAGAATAAGGAAGTAGTGAAGTTCAGATGAAAACTAGGTATTTTCCAACCTCTCCTAACATCCCCAGCCAAGCAATTCCTACCAGAGTGGGTTGAGCACAGCTTTGCAGGTCGGCCTGCTGCAAAGCACTGGTTCGTACTGCACGGGGGGCAGGTCCAGACGCTCCTTCAGCGGGGTCAGGAGACAGGCCAGGGGCACGACCATCCTTGTGGCCTCCAGCCTGCTGGAGGGCCACACGTTCCAGCTGAAGCGCACCCCGTCACGCTCCTCATTCTGCTGGATGAACTCCAGGTACGTCGCCATGGCCCTGCAGAAGCTCTGGAAGGACAGAAGAAGAAGGCACGTCCAGGCAGCAGCCACTCGTGTGGACAACAGGCCTGTAAAAGAGCTCAGCAGATCAACCACAGGTACAGCACACTGCAGGACAAAGCCAATACAGTACAATGAATTAATCCCATTATCAAACGAACCATGTGACTCCATTAATCTCTTCTGTCCAGTGCTCTCATCAACATTACAGCCAATTAAAACACCATCAAGTCCAGCAAAGAAACAAGGAAAGCTAACACTCAAAGTCAGAATGCAAGGGTTTGGTTTTTTTCTTATGATTCACATGTAACATCTCAAAACCCAATCAGCCTCATGCTGGCCTCAAGGCAATCCTGCCTGACTGGGTCAGTACAGGAAAACAGGCCAGATTTGCAACACACCCTGGAGCCTTCAGCTGGAACATTGCAGGGAGAAAAGGAGGCCAAGTCTGAGACCAAAACAATCACAGATGCCACCAGGCTGCCAGCCTGACCTGCTTACAAAGGGAAAGGAGTACATGATAAAATGTCAGAAAAGGTCTTTTGGACACCCACCCATCATTGTCTCACAGCCAGTAAGGAAGGAACTGAGAGTCCAGCAGACTTCAGAAAACATCAAGGAGGAATATCCCCAACACAACAGAGGAGTCATTCTCTGTGTTGCCTTACTAAACTCTTCAAAATAAGACACAAACAAGAGCTTCCAGGCCATCGCTACCTTTGATTTCTCTGAGAAAGGCAAGGACAAGCCGACCAAAAAACTCACTTGTCAAATCCAGACCACACACACCACACAGCACTAGCAGCAACTCACAGAGCCAAAAGCAGCAGCTCCACAAACTGCTTCAGACAAGGAAATTCAGAGGTCCACCTACATCTGCAGATGCTCCAGGATTACCTTACTTCTGGTCCTCACTGCAGGTGGGATATTCAGGAGGGCCACACACATAAGAAATCAGAAGCATCACCTCCTGTCCGAGGAGAAGCTTTCATGTAACATTTCCCTACAGAACTCCAAATTCACTGACGTTTTTCCTTCCTTGCTATTAAGGATGTAAATCAAGCTTAGGGAGAACTGCCCTGTAATTCCACCCCCCTCTCTGGATGGACAAACAGAAGGGTTCATAACATACCCCCACCACAAATAAGTCTGTCAAGGTGAAAGTCAGAGCTGAGTCTGCCTGTAAAAGATCCTGGACATCAGAACAGCAAGACAAACACTTGACATCTCAGGTATGCAGCATAGCCACAGGACAAATTTATTCCACGTTCCTCCAACTGTAGCCCAGCACCACTTCCCTGCCCCAGGCAGAGCCCCGACTGCCATGCTGGGTTTGGCACGGGCTGTGGCCCTACTTTGGGGTCAGGACAGCAGGAGGACAGGTGTAATCACCCAGCTGCTGCGCTTGGCACGGCTATAGGGGACACCAGAGATCCCCCGTGCAGCCACCGGTGCCACCACTGATCCCCAGCACGGCCACAGGGCAAAGCACCGAGCCGCTGCGCTGCTAGAGGCGGCACTGCTGGCCCTCCACAGGGGACACGAGCGACCCCAGCCCTGCGCTGGGGGACTGCCGATCCCCAGCCCGGGCAAAGGGAACACCGCCGTGCTGCTCTGTGGGACACCGCTGACCCCCACGCAAGCACCGCGGCAGGGGACACCACTGGCCGTGCTCCACACCCCTTCAGGGGACACCACGGACCGCCCCCTCCAGACCCTCACGTAGGGGACACCACTGGCCCTCAGCACCCCTCACAGGGGTCCCCCTCACAGGGACCGTCACTGACCCCCCCGCCGCCGCCGCCTCCCCTCAGGGGATACAGACCCCCCCATCCCCCGGAGCCCCGCCGCTCCCACCTGCCCGCGCCGCTCGCGCCGCTCCCTCCCGGCACGCCCCGCGCGCCCGGCAAGGCCAGCTCAGCGGTACGCGCTGCCCGCAGCCAAGATGGCGGCGGCGGCACGCCCGCTCCGCCCCCGCCGAGGCTCCGCTGCCATGTTGGCTAAGGGCGCGCTGCACCGCCGCTCTGGAGGAGGAGAAGCGGCGTGCCCCTACCAAACATGGCGGGGCGAGGCGTCAGGGGGGCCATCTTGGCTAAGGGCGGCAGGTTCCGCGTTGGAATGGCGACGCACCGGATGTTCCTGCGAAAGGTGGGATGCGCTGCTGCATTCCTGACCTGGCACGGCATGAGGGAAGCAGCTGTGCCCTCAAGGGGCTCGGCTGCTGCTGTCGTGTTCAGCAGGGAGCATAGAACTTCCTGGGAAGAGGTTGTCAGTAACACTCCTCTAATAACGCAGAGACACTTTTTAAATAAATAAACAAACTGTTAGCCGCACGCAGTCTCGCTTTTGTCTCAGTTCCTGGCTCCTCTCTCGGGCCGAGGGTTCTGTCCCCAGGCACGCTGGCTTAGCGAAGTACTCTGGGCCAAGTCATGAGGCCATCCAGCCCAGCAGCAAGGCAGGGACAATCCATGGGATTTTCCTCCCGCTCCGTTCCCTGAACCAGCTTTACCCCCACGTCTGCTTGAGGCCGCAGTGGTTCATCACTCTGCCAGAAAATCTCTACCCCAGCCTGCTGGGGAGATCCCTGCAGTGCCCAGATCCTCTGGAGAGGAGAGGTCCAGGGATGGACACAATTGTCAGGGAGCCTGTGGGTATGAAGTAGAGGTTTGGCACACCTGACTCACCCCAGGAACTTGTCTCTGCCTTGAAACTAGGCAAATATGTTCCCTTGTTCATTGCTTCCTTCTTCCGTTGTTTCCCAGAATCTCTTCCAAAGGCAAGGAGTGAAAGCCTTTTTCTAGTGAGCTCAACAACAGGAATCCTCCCCTGCAGCTTTGTGTGATGCCATACAAGTGAGATTTGTCCTATCTGAATGCACAGACCTGAATCCATTTCAGACTTTCCCACGTATTCGAGGGGCAAAGGCATTGCAGTGAAATATCTCAATCTGCTTCTAATAGTTTGGGTGTTTGCCTTAAATTCATGCAGTGGTCAGCTTATAAATATCCCCCAGGCTTTCGTGTGGGCACCACTCCACCTTTGCTTGAAGGAAATCATTGCCCTGTGATCAGGTTCACTCATCCATGCACTGTCAAGTTTTGGGGGTTTTTTCCTGTTTTCTTTCTTTTAAAGGCAACAGCAATCTGTGTTTGGAATGTGCAGAGTGCTGTTCCAGGTCCAAAACAAAGCAAAATGAAATGCTGTCTGAGGTGAACATTAGTTTTGTCCTCCCAGCTTCCTGACATCCCAAATACAGTGGGAATAAAAACGTAGAAGCATACTACTGATGTGTGTATGCTAAAGTGTGTAAAATTCAAATTACTACTATGGCTAACATTCTAAGACAGAGGACTGGCTCTCTAAGTAGGACGCAAAGAAAATCTGCTTTTCTGAAGTTGCCTGTTTGTCCTTCATTTTACATCTTCGTCCCATTGCCACGTCTCAACAGCAAAGAGCCTTACCAGGACCTAGGGCTTCAAGGCCATAGTGCACCCCCCTGCAAGCTTTAGATGAATTAAAATATTGAGCAAGTATTGTGAGTTTCTGTCCTGAGACAACTTTCAGAGTTACTTTTCCTCCCTCGGAGATGGTTTCGTGCTGCATTTTTGATTTAGGACTAGGAAGATGTTGATAACACCCTGATATTTTAGTTCTTGCTGAGCAGTTCTTACTCTAAGTCAAGGACTTTTCAGGTTCTCATGCTGCCCTGCCAGCCAGGAGGCTGGGGGTGCATAGGAATTTGGAAGGGGACATAGACAGGACAAGCGACCCCACGTGGCTCAAGGGATATTCCTTATTCCTCACCATATGGGGTCATGCTGAACAATAAAACTGGGGAGAGTTGGCTGCTGATTTCCAGCCCATTGCCTGGGCACTCCTTGGGCAATGGCCAGCAGAGGAGGAGCACCTGCATTGTTCATCATTTGGTTTATATAATCTCTTACTATTATATACCTTTATAACAGATAAAGACTGTTAAACTGTCTTTATCCAAATACACAAGCTTTGCTTTTTTTTTTCCAATTCTCTCCCCCATCCCACTGGGGAGGAAGTAAGGGAACACCTGTGTGGTGTTTATCTGTCTTAAACGAAAGCAGTTTGGAAGAGGAGCACAATCTTAAAGTCCTGTGTTTGTGGGCCAAATAACCTCAGTAAAAGCTTTCCCAAAAGCATTTCCTGGAAGAATCACAAGCTTGCTCAAAAAGTGGGAGAAAGGAAAACACCACAGGCTGCCTACACAAGCTCCAGCTTGGTTTGTGTTTCACAGCTGAAAGAGAACAGAGCTCTGAGCTCTGGCTCCTGTCCTCCCCACTCCCCAGAAGATCTCCCGAAGAGTGAGCAAAGTGCAATGCTCAACTTTCTCATGTTGGAAGTGAACATTTTCAACAAGAACTTGAACACCATCTGCAGAGCTTGTCACAATACCTTTTAGTCTCCTCCAGGCTGCAAGCTAAGCTGGGCACAGCATGGCTGAGCAGGGCCTGGCCATGCATTTCTGACGGGTGAAATGACAGAAAGCCCCAGCCAAGCAGAGCAAGAGGAGGGAAAGGTGGTCTGTGTGTGGCAGAGGACAGCTCTGTTTGAGGTGTCTGTACCCTGTTTCAAAGCATCAAGTGTTTAGCAGTAATAGGAGACGCAGCTGTCTCCACTCACTACAGTCTCTTCCCAAAATCTGCTCTGCATGTGGAGGCAAAAAAGAAACCAGAGTGTGGCTTTTTCCCCTTTTGGAGCCCTGAGGGAGCCATCCCAGGAAGAGACAGGAGATGGTGCTCTAACAGCACCAGAGGAACAACAATTACCCATCACACCTCCAACGGGCCAGTTACCATCAAAGTAAAAATAAAAAAAAAAAAACCACAACCAACCAACCAAACTCAGGAAAAAACTAAACAGCCACTCAGCCACGGGGTAAATGTTTTCAATACCAAAGCTTCAAGTTTTCCATTCATCCTCACGTTTTAAACTTTGGAATGTAAAGGCTACACATGCCAGGCAATACCTGCCAGCCGTACACCATCAGTTCACAATGCAGCCAGCTACCATACTCAATGCTTCTCTTGGAATTAAAAAGCAATTTTGCACTTGATTCCGTGTGAAAATGGCATCTGGGTGTGCCCACCCTCCAGCTTGCCTTTGGACAGTTGGCTACTACTAGTGAGGGAACCACTCAAAAGAGGCTCATGGGTTGACAGCAGGATCAGGGCTCATGAAAACAAAGATAGCTCTCTCCAGCTCACGAGGGATCTCATGGTCCTGCAGGAGCTGAACTCTGACCTCTTGTATGAGGCCTACATAAAGAAATGAGCAGATCATGCTTCCAATTTGTCATCCATGTTTTAAGGGATAATTCAGCTTTCTACACAGAAGTGTTTTCATATTGAGTACTGGAGCTCCTATAGTAGCTTTGTCAAAACATTCCATTTCATACCAGTTTGGAACAAGGACAGCTTCGCCAGGGAGAAGATTGACAAAACTCAGGACACTATTAATGCTACCTTTTAGCATTCACTCCCTTTTCAGATAAGAATGTCAGGCCGATAGATTAGCCAGGTTCATGAAGAACCAGAGTGACAGAAACTTCTCTCATTCATATAGAAATAGATCAGACAGATTCCTATCTGTAAGATATAAAATTGAAATTACTTTTCCCTTATAGGCACTTTTTTCTAAATCTGAGAAGTCTTGTTACAGCTTCAACACTAAGAAATTTCAGATACCACAAACGTCATCTAAGCCAGATAAACCCAATGCCAAAATTTAAAGAGCTTAATAAACGATCTGTCTACTTCCTAAAGCTCTTCACTGAGGAGAAGCTTTCTCTCCTTTTTCTTATTGCCAATGACTGTGACTGTAGAGCATAAGGTGACATACCTGCATGATAAAGTCCTGTTGTTCCCCTGGAAGTTATCTTCTAGCTGCAGTAGAGCATAAACATTGTTATCTCTGCAGCAGCAGGACTCAGGACCCCATTGTGTCAGGCCCCTTTGAAGACAGGAAGACAAAGGCAGCCCCAGCCCCACATCTCAATGAAGTTACCTTTGGTGGAATAAAGGACGTCTGATCCAAGGCTCCCTCCAGGGAAGACAGCAGCATTTTCCCCTTGGCTTCACTGTGCTGAGTGGTTAAAGGGGCCAGAGGAAGAACAAAGCTCCAATCATTTCACCCCCACATCTCCTTTGTAAGAGCTCTTCTGCCTCTGTAGAGATATGCATCCCTTTCACCTGCAGACAACACTGCAGCAAAAGGAGAGCCTGCTGGGGGTGCTCACCTTGCCGAGACCATCAAGTCCTTCTATGGACTTGCCAGCTTATCAGTGCTCATTGTTTGCTCCAGTACACACACCTAACAGCTCCCACACAAGGAGCCTTTGCCTCTGCATCCATACCCTCCCTGCATGGGATGGGAACCGTGGGGGTTTTTTTCATTCTTTGTACAGCACTTACCCCCATTAGCCTCTGTCCTCCATCCGTGCTGTAAGAAGGGAAACGGAAATCCAGCAAGATTTGAACACTTTCATATGTGATCCAGACTGCTTTTAGAAAGTGGAAACTCCTGGACAGCATTGAGAATGCTGATGTAAAGTCTCTTACCCTTATGAGGTAAACTGTTCCAAAATCTGCATTAATCAGGTTACCCAGGGTGCTGCTAACTCAGCCACAGAGATGCCTTCCCATCACCCTCCCAACACAGTGGCCAGGAGGGCTTATTTTCAGCCAGGCACATTTGAAAATAGCCAGATGCAACAGGCCCTGTGTTGTGCTTGACCCTCTGATTGTTCCCCTGTGCTTGGAGACTGTTATGAAGATACTGAGTAATTGTGGAGAGATCCAGCCTGGCCAGAGCCAGCTGAAGCCACAGGCAGCAAGTGGTACAGGGACCAGACTGTCTGTGCACAGCCCATGTGCACCCTACCCTGCCTCCCAGTGTGTCATTCCAGCCCTCTGCTATGCTGGATGCTGGAATCTATAAAAATTTTCTCTGTATCATCAGGCCAGAGGAACCCTTTCTCTTGTGGAAAGTGTATCTTCCCAGAACACCTCTACTCAAAATTTCAGTGGAGATACCCATGGATGTGATGTAGCTACAGAACACACCACCAAAAATCTGATGATGAAGGAATAAATACAACAGATGCATCACCAGGCAGCAGTACAGGAAATGAAGCATAGATGCACATAAGAAAAGTCAGGGGTATAATGATAAATTAGCAGGTAAGAAAGATAATAAAGAATCAGTGAGCTCTGTTTGACATATTCAGAATCTTTCCCACATCTGAGTCTTAGTCTTCAATTAGATGGAAGCTATCATGGGAGAAAAGTGTCAGCTTTAGAACATAAGCATCCATCAGTAGCATTAATCTGAATACAAAGTTTGGGATCTCATTCTTGGTACCACTTGTTAGCAAGTTTTTCTGATCAGCTGTGAGGGACTGATAAATGTTAAGAGGAAAATGTCTCAAAGTTGTTTGAACTTTACTTTGAACTGTTGCTTACTGTTTTAACGCTAATCACCTTAGTTGCCACCTCCAATTTTGGTTCAAGAATGGATCTACATTTCCACTTCAGCCTTGATCTTCAGCACTGACTCCACTTCCAGTCTGCTCCCAGGATAGTTCACACAACTGATACATTGCTGGTTTGTCACTCCATGTCCTGAAGTTGCTTATAAATTTAGAAGTCCGCTTTTAAAAAAAGCAAGGTGCTTTGTCACTTTGACTGTGAAAGATGAATCCAGTTTACCATTTTCTTTCCCTTTAAAACTCCAACCATTCTGTCATATAAATACAGTTTGATGGAGAAATCTCACCACCTTCGTGACAATCATCAAAAACCTGCAAAAGACAGCCCTGTGTCAGCAGAGTAATTACTTCCAGTTGGATCACACTTGCTGTATGTAACATGCTCTCATGTTTTCTGCTCCTTTCCCAGTAGATCAGCATTAGTCTAACGGAGGCCAAAACCTAGGAAGTCTATTGGCAGCTATGAGGGATAAGAGAAAAATAGATCTCACCACAAAGGGACATGCTGGCAAATTTTACCTTCATACCAATTCACAGGAGGAGAGACCAAAAGTTAGACAGAAATAAGGCAGCTTGTTAAAAACACAGGCAAACCTGGGATCAGAAATATAATCTGGAACAGGCTACACTTGACAGTGCCCTTTCACAAACAATCCAGTAAAGAGACAGGCTGGAAGTGGGAAACACCTGACAGAGCAGGTGTTTAGACCGACTACAGAACCTGCCTGTTACACCACAGCCAAGGCATCAGGGGCAGCTTTTAAGCACAGCTGGCTGAGCCACGAGGCTGACTCGTGGGCAGAACCTGCAGTGTGCCATCTGGGCATTGCAGGACTGTGTTCAAGAGCTGCATGCACCACTAATGATACACGGAATTAGTTACTCACAGGGCAGAGTCCACAGGGCATCCTGACCAATCCCGTGGGCTGGATGAGAGGACTAACGGCTCTGTACAGCTTCATCTGCCCGTCCACACTGCCCACTGTCCCCTCCTTGGCAGCAATAATGGTCATCTCCACTTTGCCGTCATAGATCAGAGTATTCAAAATGGTCTCAATGTCTTCCATTGACAACTCTACCTAAGAAACAATTTGTGAGATAGGTGTTAGGAAAGATGCATGCCAGTGAATCCTGCAAGGAGGAAATGAGCAAACACCATGAGTAACAAATCCTTAAGAGTTCTAACCTAGCCCAGAAAAAGACACCAGTCTCACTGGGAAATTTATGGAGTTGTGCAGATGCAAAAAGAAAAG
This sequence comes from Melanocharis versteri, assembly GCA_013397845.1. Lineage (NCBI taxonomy): Eukaryota > Metazoa > Chordata > Aves > Passeriformes > Melanocharitidae > Melanocharis > Melanocharis versteri. Next base: position 191,321 of record VZTG01005428.1, on the reverse strand, counting down.
CAACTACTAATACCTCCTACCTCCTGAGCACTTTTGATTTGCACTAGCCTTGGTTTACCAAAAAGAATTTCCCTATGCACCTGAGGTGTCTCCATCATCCTAGCATAATACAGTTTCAGTTTTGCAGGAAAATGATCATAAGAGAAGAAAAAGACAAGACTGCTAAAGATATACTTGTTGATGGTGACCAATAATTGTGGGGTATTTTTTTCCTTCTTTTTTTTTCCCCTTCCCTAAAACTCCTTGAAGTACATATGTAAACTTAAGAGAAATAATGAAATATAAACCAGCTGAGACTGCTAACAAGGATGTTAATGAATGCTAATTCTTTTACATGTCTTTGAAAACCCACATGCAGAAGCTATCCTGGAATGCCAGGCAGTATCGATGACCCTCCCCAAAAAGCAATGAAGTCACAAAGCTCACCTCCACCACACAAGCTGTGGGGTACTAAGACACTTATGAGACCTTCAGGAGGTTTGCAGTACTCAGCTCCTACAGCTAATCACGCACTGACAATTTGAACAGTAGTGAGATGAATCTGTTCTGACCTTACTGATGCCCAGTTCACAGATGTATTTCCACACTTCATGGGATGAGGCAAACGAGCTGTTCCTCTGTATCATGGGGTTCTGTTTGCTGTCTCGAGCTGCCTCTGCCTGAGAGAAAGCAAAGGTTAGTTATAGTCAGCACTCACTGCCAAAAGCCTCCTTCGTGGTTCAGTTTCAGGCAGACTCAAAAACAAAGCTTGTTTTCCATTTCTGGGACATGTTTAGCATTTAAAGCCATGTCCTTAAGACTGGTGTATGTGAGACAGTGCAGCGCACAATCAAATATAATTTTTTAATAAATGGCATAAAATTTACACTGTAATTCAGATTAATAAGAAGGAATACTAGCATTTGGCATTTTGTTGACCAAAACAAAGTTTCTGCTGTACCTAGAGCCAGTTAAAAATATATTGCAATGGAATAGACAAATGCTACAATCTGCAGACATAGTTAATGAACCAGGGACAATTTACTAATGGGACAATTGTCTTCTAGGCAGAGCTAGCTGAGTGCTGCCTTACACCCTCTCGGAAATGAGGAGTTCTGCAGAAAACACAGTGAGTTTTCCTAGAATTTTTGGTCCTGTGCTCTTTGCTGCCTAGTTTGTGTCTTTGGTTAAAACTAAAGGGGAGCTAATTTTGGAGTCTCTGCCCTGTATAATTGTCTTAAACTATCTCCTTTCACCAATAAAGGGAGACAAAATGGGAGAAGATATCAGTGAAAAAGTATCAGATAAAAGAGAACAGATAAAAGATAACAGCCTCCGAGGTTTCAGAACTTCCTCCTCCCACAAACAACAATCAGCAGGGGACAGGGACAAAACAAAACCTGGACAACTATTTTTAGTCAAAAGGTTCCAATGCTGCTGAAAACACTGGAAAATTGCGGAGAGAGTGTCTGACTCCTCCTCGGCTGTCCCGAGCAGCAGCGGGGAAAAGGGAAAAGGTATTGCGAAATTCCCTCTGGAGCAGGTTTGGATTGCAAAATGCAGCTTCTCCGGTCGAGACTTCGAGACTTGCCCCAAGCAACCCCCTCAGAAGCCCAGGGAGAACAAAAGCGCTTCCCTCGTGTCCGTTTCCCGTTTTTAAAGGGACCCTGCACCCCCCCTTCCAGGATAAAACACAAGTCCCTCCTTCCCGGGTTGCTGTGTCTTAGGGATAGGAATAATCTTGGGCAGGCTGGCATACAGAGGAAAAGGAATACACAATTTTGGGTCACCCAGGACAGTTTGTCCTTGGACCTCGGAGATAAAAGGATTCCCTCCTTCTCCAGGGTGTAAAAATATCCATCATTAGAATACAAAACCATCACACTTGCTGTGACAAAAATAATTGTCCAGTACAGATTTGCCAATCTAGCTGCAATAATGGCCAACACCTATGGAAAACCTGAGCCTTGCCTGGCACTGGTTTTATAAAGAAAACCATTGCTTGCACAAAACAAATGGCAGGTGACTTTGGCACCCACCTTACTCTGCAGAAACTTGAAACACTGTTGATTTAACACCTCCACAAACTCAGACTCGAAGTCCTGGTCACTGTACCAGGCCCCACCAGTGACGGAGCGGTCAGGCTGCAGGTTGTACAGCATATAGACCTTCTTCTTGGATGCCTGTTGGAGGGAAACGTGCAGCTCTCAACAGCTGAAAGCCTTCAAAAGCAAGGAACATTTAAGCAGATAATCTGCAAAACAGGTAGTTCATTACTCCTATACATGGGGCACAGCAATCCAGCAGACTCGAGCTATCCTCAACCTGTTTGACCCTCAGGTAACACAGAGATAAAGAGAAGATCAACACATTTCGATTCGTAACCATTTTATATCATAGTGTTAGAAGACTAGACGAAGCCAGCATCTCTCACAAGAACATGAAAAAGCCACTGCTTTTCTATGTCCACCTTCTCTACCTCCAACTGGTTTACCAGACCCAGTGTGATCCAGATAACTGCAGACAGACAGCAGAGAAGCTGATCTGTGGACTCAGTATGTGTTGCACCTCAAACCTGCACACTAAAGGCAGAGAGTCAAACACTGGTGCACAGTCAAAGAGAAAGCTGGAGGCAATATGAGGTTTCTCTGCTCCCAGTCCCCTGCTAAAAGCATACAAAGCATGCAGCAGATGTTTGAAATTGTTAAAAAAAAGGTCACTAAATACTCACTGCCACAGATTTAACTGCTTTAATTAGTTTCTTGCTTTCCAAGTTTTTCAGTATCTTGTTGATCTCTGTTAAAGGCAGATTACTTTTGTATCTAATGTCCCTGCTCCAAATACCTGTTAAAAAACAGAGAAGTGAACAGAAATAAATAGAAGAAACCATTTGTTTCTGTACATACCAACCAAAAGTCACATCAGAACACTGCTTGGGTTGCTTGCCTACCACAGGATGGATCCTGCCACTTCCAGCAAAAGGGAAAGAATGGACAGAAGGAATTGGGACAAAACAAGCAGGTGTGGGGTATTAGATTTTATATTTGTATTGTCTGTGCAAGCATTTATGACTTCGGACAGGAATGGTCCCATAAGTAAACAGAGTTAGCACCATTCACAATCATAATTTCAAGTTTAAAAATTTTAATAATTTAAAATTTTAAAAATTTACCTTTGTTGCCTGCGTCCTCTATGATTTGGTAAACCAGCTTCTCTTGATTGTCAGAGCCTTTCATTTTACTGTAAAACAAGACAGACATCAGGATTTTTGAAAGGTCCAAAATTTAAAAGAAGTAGGATTTGTTTTAAACTACAAACAAGAATTGTGTTCCAAATATATTTGCCCAGCAAACAGAGGCTTACCTCGCATTTTGGGAATCTTTGATTCTGTACAGGAGACCTGCACTGCTCCTCAGAAGGTCCAGCTGCCCCTAGGAGAGATGGGCACAATGCATTTACTTTCCTCCAAACAGCTTGTTTCAAAAGATGTTTTAGAAGAATATTCTAAAATTCTAAAATAAAAAACTTTATTTAATGTCAACTAAATAAAGCAAAATGAAAACTAACATTTCTAACCACTGGAAACAGTAACAGCCTTGAGGGTATTTTTCCCCCTTGACAAGTATCCACTTATCATCAGCAATCAGAAATAACAAACAGCCCCTGACCCTTCCCACAACATCTGCACAATTCCTATTATTTCTCCTAGCTGTCCCATGGTACAAGGGACATCAAGTCCTTGTATACTTCGTTCTCCCTTTCTACCAAAGCACTCATTTGCACGGCAACCCCGAAACCACGGTGGAGCTCTGGAACAACTCCAAGTTCCAGTAGCAAAGTTCTACTTTTTACTCAGTGGCCATGACTGGAAAGCTGCCAACTGTGATGGGCAGTGACTCTCAGAAGCAAATTACTGGCATCTCTCACACACACAAGAAGATTGCTCTGCTCTGCATGCTCCTGCCAGGAAAAGTCCTTATTTCCTGTTTTGAAGAGGAAAGCAATTAGACAAGCCTAAGAGTGTAAGTGTGTATAACAGCATTGATTAACATTCACTCTCTCATTGCCAGCTGATCCTTTCCTACAGTTACAATTCTTACAGATTTGGCAGGTTTCCCCTGTGTGCCATCACAGCAATCCACAAGCTTGGGGTTTTGAGAGGGGCTCAGAGAAGCCCTTCACATATGAGAGCATGGGCTGACACCCATCCTATTCCCTATAGCTAATTAATTCCCCGTCACTAATGGGCTTTGTGGTTGTGTATGTGCTGAGGAAGATGAGATGTCCCTACCATGGAGAGCAGCCTGTTGATGGCCACGGCTCTCTGCTGGGCTTCCATGTGAGGCATGTCATTCTGGATCACCTGGTCTGTGATGCCGTGGGGGAACTGGTGGCACAGCTCAATGATCCTGCAGGGGGAGAGAAGCAACTTTAAAAGTCATGTTCTGTTGCATCCAAAACCAAATTCAAATAGTACTGGAGTCAGGATGGAAGAGAGTGGCAAGAGCAACTGAGGGGGAAAGTATCCATCAATGGCTTCTTCGGGGGGGCTCGGCACCAACTCCCTGTGTGCCATTTCCCTTTCCAAGACCAGAAAAACACCGGACAGCCGAAAGTGACCTGACCCAACCCCCAGTGGCCCCGAAGCACCTCCCAGCACGAAACTCTCAATGCCCCCAACAACCCTCTCCTTCAGCACCTATTTCCTGACCAACACCCGGGCGAACCACCCCCCTCAGGCCTTGAACGACAAGGCCCCGCCAGGCCCCGCACCTGCTGCCACCACCCCAAAACACGTCTCTGGCCACCCTGCCGGCCTCCACACGCCCACCCCGACGTCCGGCAGCCCCCACGCCTGCCTCCGGGCACCCGCAGCACCTGCTCTCGATGTCCATGGGGTCGGGCACCTCGGGCTTCACCTTCACCTCCGCCATAGCACGGCGGCCTCCGGCGCGGAGAGATGACGTCAGAGACGCGCGACGGAGAGGTGGGCGGGGTCGGTTGCTACGCAGCGGCCAATGGGCGCCGGGAGCGGCGGGCGCGCGGCGTCCCTGGAAACGGGAGCGAGAGGGGCGGGACCGAGCGGGAGCCAGCGGGAGCCAGCGGGAGCCAGCGGGGTGAGCAGGGGCTGGGCTGCTGCGACGGAGCGGGGCGGGTGCGGGGGCTGCGCCCTGAAGGGGCGCGGAGCGGAGCCTGGCCGCGCCGGGCTGCCGGTGGGGCCGCGTGCGTCCCGCCAGGGATGCGATCCCAAGCGGCTGGAGCGGAGCCCCGCGTACCTCTGGCGCAGGTGTGCCAAGAGCAGGTGGGAGCGTGAGGGAAAGGCTGTCAGCCCCCTCGGGTCCGGTAAAGAACTGATCCGCCCGCGGCTGGTGGGTGTGTGTCGGAGGATGGTCCAGGCTCCGCTCGGCGGTGCCCAAAAATGGGACAAGAGGCAACAGAGAGAATCTGGGGCGCGGGAAATTCCACCTGAACGTGAGGAATAACTTCTGTACTGTGAGGGTGGCTGAGCACTGGGACAGATTGCCCAGAGAGGGTAGGGACTGTCCCTCGCTGCCTGCATTGATGAGGAGCATAAGAGTTCTCTCTGGGCCGCTGGATGGTTGGTTACAAAACCAAATCCTTGTCGCACAGACGTGTTTCCTGGCCCTGAGCATCAGTTCCCAAGATCTGGAGTACATCTCTTTGTTTTGTAAAATGCCGTCACATCTCCAGATGCAATTTTTCATTCTTGAATTACATGACATGATAATGACTACGTACATTAGGATAAATCAGGTTTGGCGCCTGTTTTATGGATGTGTTCTTGATTCACATGATAACTGGCATAAGCTTAAGCAATAGCTGGTTTTCTTTAGTCCTTTTCAGGACATCCTGTACTTATTCAGGTGGCCATAGTGAAATGAGGCTGGTTTCACCTCTGACGTGATTAGGGTGGAGATTCCCGTTCTTTACTCCTACCATGTATCACTGACATGGTGCTAAAGCTGTTTTAGCTCAAACACGTGGAATCACTGTCACAGGATAGTTTAAAGAATCCAATGTTCTCTCTTTTAAGAGAGACAAATAAAGACAAGGAGTCATGCTAAAAGACCGCATTTCTCAGTGCATTCTTCTTATTAGAAAAATGATTGTCTGCCTTTTTACTTTTCTATTTTAAAGATCACTGCTGGGGAAAATGACAGCTGGCTCTGTCTCAGTTCCTCAGATCATCCCACTTCGAATCCCACCTCCAGGGAAAGCTCAACGGGAAATAGACACAAATACTCTCATAGAAATAAAATCAGGTATGAACAAGAGCTTTGACTCCATGTCAAACCTTTACTTATGCGTCCATTTGAAATGTTTGGCCTCTATGCTTTCTTCGCATTTAATTATGATTTTTGGAGAGTGCATTTTGTTGCGGAACTTATAAAATTAACCAACAGGTTTGATGCACCAAGTATACTTGCATGGAATTTTACACATTCAAACAATATTACTGACATAAAAATTATGTGTTAGCAGTCTTTATTGCTTCCAAGGCCAAACTTTTAAGCTGTTGCCTTTTGCTTTGACTGCAAAAACAGTGCTTGAAAGAATCATGTGCCAGGATCACTTCCAACAATTTTTGAATTGTCACTGTCTGCTATGGCAGAAGATATCCCTTCTGTCACTGGCATGGACAAGCTTCTAGTGTTTCCATGTAAAACCATTGCACAGCTACTTTGCTGTCAGAAATATTGCTTACAATGAAATTGCTTTTGTTGAGTAACTGATATTTCATGGGAGAAACAGTTTTGGTCCCAAACATTCGGTCACTTATGAAACCATTTTATTTTCTTTATGTGAGAAAAATCAAGCACAGTAGTGAGTACTTTGTTTTTCCAAGGTTGCATACAGTTTGAGGAATTACTTTTTCTGTTTCTTTCAGATACACCTGGGGCCTCTATTTATTACACTTTAGATGGAAGTAAACCGGAACTCCATAGGAAACCTGGCTATGGGGCGTGTAACACTTTGGAGTATAAGGGTCCTATCATATTACCAGTGGGGAAAATAATGGTCAAGGCCCTGGCAGTTACAAAGTAGGTATCATGTTTTGTTTTATTTTAGTCCTGTTTTGGCAAGGGACAGGTATCCCTGTCATAGCTTGTAGCCATGTTGTTTAAAGCACTCCATACCTTGCAAGTGAGAGATGAGCCTTTCCCCAGGCAGTTTGCCATCGAAGTGATCCTCATGAATTGCACTGACACAGCTTTCTTGGGATACTTTCTATCCGTCGAGTGTTTGTGTGGTTGGATTACTTCTTGGATGTTATCTCCTGGACTGTGGGTGTCCAGTGATGTTGGAGGCTGTGGGTGAGAAGCTGATGTACTGTCCTCAGAGCTCATCCTTTGGAGTGTGATCATCAGAAACACCAGAGGAACCAGGGTGGTGTTTTCTGGGGTCATCCGGTGGTTCAGTGGATTTGTAGAAGTTGGTCTTCCCAGGACTTTGCTTAGTTTCTCCCAAAGGATCACAGAATGCTGAACCTCACAGCTTAAGTACAGTGTTGGGTGAAGCAAAAATACAATACATAGAAAGAAAACTGGATTTTGCTGCACGGCCACTGACTTTGTCCAAACTAACTTCATGCTCAGAGACAGAGAGAAGACACATAAATTCTCTCTCTGCACTGCATTGCATTATCTTTTATTTCCAAGGGAGCAGAAACTTCCACTCCACTTGGAGATTTGTGCTTGCTGTTCCCTGTTAGTAGCACAGCCTGTGCTTGTGTCTGCACTGGAATATAACAACATTATATTCTGTGGGCAGGGACACACAAAACCTAGGCCTGTGTGTGTTTGCTTGCTATCACCACCTAGAATAACACTGTTTCCAGTCTGTTTTTATTAGGACATTTTCAGAGATTCTCTAGAATGACAATAAATCATGAAAGAGTGGTTTGGACATTTACAGCAATTTCAATGTTACTGTTGTAATTTAGTAGGTATTAGAGAATGACAGTTGTTTTATCAAATAAATATTACTCAGGATTCTACTGAAATAATGACTGGCAAGCTTGGAAAGGATGTTCCACCTAATGAGCCACATCCATCAGTGATTTTCTTGTTTCAGCACACAGGTCTGTAGCAGGTTCATAGCTTTGTGAACATTGATTTTCAGGGACTACAGGGAGAGTTCAGTTGTGACAAAGGTGTTTGTGGTAGAGTACCAGCAACCAAACATCCTTTTCCCTGTTGAAGATGATGACAAGAATTTCCTAAAAGATATGGCCACGCAGGTAAGTTTTAGCAATTGTAACCCCTTGTGTGAATATAAAATGTTGTATATATGACATTATTTAGAGATTAAGCTTTGACTGCCAGTTTTATTCACATGTCTTATTTTCTCTGTTTGCCCATCTTTGCTGCTTTGGTCCTTTTTGTAATATTAAAAATTCAAGGAGACACTTTTTTTTTCCCCAGTGGTGTTTTTTTATGACTAATTGAGGTCAAATATTTTTAAAATACATTTATAATTTAAGCTTTTCAAATGCTTGCGTTGGAAATAAATAGCTTAAGCATGTACTTCTAAAATTTTAACAAATAAGTATTGCAAGAGAGGATTAGAGAAAAAGCAAAAATGTTATTTGGAATTCAAATGAAATTACCTTTTAGAATAAAGAAGGTGAAGTGTTTACTACAAAACCTAAGAAGAATAAACTGAATGTGGAAATCAAGCCTGCCTGGGATGAAACATGCCAAGACCTTCAAGGTACAGTACTATTTCATAAAACTGACATAGTCTTCTGTTCTAGCAGAAAAGAGTGTAGAGGTTTCCTCTTGTATCACTTGTAAAATATGGGTAATTTTAAAACCATCTCAGAAGACAGAACATCCTCTGCAAATTCCAGTTTCGATTGCTCAACACTGCAAATAGAGAACAAAACTTACCTTCCATACATTTCGCATGACTTCCTAAAAACATATTAAAATGTCATTTAATTCTCAGCAACACAACAAGGCCTGGTCTGTATTTCCCTTTGTACCAGAAAATGCTGTTAAATTGATGGGATTGCAGATCCTTTACAGAGTTTCTTTACTGATGTTTGCTTGCAGTAAGATTCCAAAATAAACACACAAAGCAGAAATGAAAGCTTGACCCAGATTTTCTCTGTAGATAAAGCCTCTTATTCCATGGCAACAGCAATGGGATTGTTTAAGAGCAGGGAATTTTATTAATGTTTACTCATTAATTTACTTTTAGGAACTGGGGGATTTTGAGCATGCAGGAAGGAAGAAAACTGTAAATAAATTAAAACACAAAAGTAAGCTCTGTCAGAGAGGTGTGGTTTCTTCTAATTTAATTTCCAGTAATTCCATGCAGCTTATTTGAACCCAAAATCTGGATGCCAAATACATTTTTAATTATGCTTAGCAAGAGTATGTAACATTCATGTTTAGATATATATTAACTGCATGAAGTGGGTGACAGTGGAATAACAGGATTGTCATTTTAATCTTGGAAACAGACAGAAAGCCTTCTCACAGGTCCCCTCAAGGACCTCAGCTCCTTGCCAGTCGTTTGGGAGCCACAGAGTACAGAGAGGAATCCACCTCAGCACAACTGATGGAGTCATTGCAGGTGAGCAGAGGGGTAAGCTGAAGGAAACTGTACAAGGCTGTCATCTGGACAGAGGTCTAAAAAAAGGAAGAGGTGAAGATTTGTGATCTCTCGCAGCTGTTAATGTCTTTGCCTGCATTCTGCAGTCCTGATTTAAATGTAATGGTAATGACGCACTAGAATAGGAATAACCCCAAAGCAGGACACAGTTGTCAGTATGGATAAAACCAGGCAAAGGAAATTAACAGTGACTGCATTCCTACTAATTCTCTTCTAATACATTCCTGAATCTGCAGTTAGCAAATACTTACTGCTGTTTGTTGGCAAGTTAATATTTAAAACTCAATATTCAGTAAAGCTGTGGTGGAAGTAAATGGCAAGGCATTGATTTATTTTAATGGGAAGAAGCCGTGTGTCCTTAATGCAGCTAATAGGGGAATCAAGGATGGTAGGTACTCCTCAAAACACTGCATTTCAGTGCAGTTTGTTTCAAATTACATCTGTTGATGATTTTGCTATCTTTACATGCATTTTGCAAATATTTCCTTACTAAAACCTAAAGAATTACCTGTATTTCAGTTTGCAAGTTCCTCTGCGGTGACTAGCCAGAAAAGCTTGACAAGCACACAGGTGTCAAGGATCCAGAGTGAAACAGATTTCCTTAAGTAAGTGACTTCTCCTTTTAACATATTTGTCCTTTGGAAAGTATCTGAGCCTTTTGCAACCAAGCTGGTAATACTGTGAGCCTCTATAAAAATTAGGAAGGCAAAGACAGACACTGGCTCATAACTGGAGAGTATAATCTAGGTGGGACTTTGAAAATTCTGTTTCTTAAATGTAGTTTTCAACTGTCAGTTATCAACTGTCTTATCATTCCTTAAAAAAACTCCTAACACCCATATGATCAGGGGATAAACTGTCTTTTCAAATTATAGTACAGCCTGAGTGCTGTAGGTGAACACTGCTCACTGGAGTAGTCTCACAGAACATTAATGCTTACTCAGTATTGAACAGGTTCTGTGATCTACATCAGTGGCTCCCCGTGGTGCAGCAGTGAGGCGTGACACAGACTGCCTGTCAGGAGACCTGTTTACCTCCCATGGTGAGGAAAGTATGAAATTCCATAGTAGCCAGAGATCTTTCTACCTTGCAAAGCTGTTTAGAGTTCAGAACTTCATATTATGGATGCTGGGGCATGGTCTGGTGTCCCACCAGAGCTTGGAGACCACAACTGAGAAATCAGTGGCCTAAGTCCTGTCACAACGAATTCCAGATTATTCATTATTATGCAGCAGTGCAATACTAAAACAAGCTCAGCCAGTGTGCTCTTATTTTCAGGTGTGCACGTTGTTCTGCCCCTCGCCTGTCTGACCCCTTGGCTCACTTCTGCCAGAAATGTGGATCTCCTATCCCCCCTGTGCCAGTCCAGCGCTTCCCACCCCCCGAAGGAACACAGGTCAGCAAAACATCATAGCAATCCACACATCATCCTTGGAGAGAACAACAGCCTCTGCAAGTTATGCAGTCAATGCTGGCAAACGTATTACTCAGTCCCACTTATATTTGGAAGTTCTGCTCTAATTGCTTTGTTCTGCTCAATACCTTTAGCACTGGACCCAATGAAATTCTCCAACAATGGGCAAAATTAACCATAGATTTCTTCAAGTGCCATGTAATAAGGAAAACAATGAAAAAGTACATTGTTTTATTTGCCTGTGTCAGGAAACAGTACCAGTCCTGAAACCTTAAATGGTGGCACATGTGGCCATATGTAAGAGCACCAAGTTTTTGCAGTGGTGCCTCTAACTGTCTTCCCTAAGCTCTTCCCAAGAGATCTAACGAGTTAATGGTCTGTTTCCCTTCCTGTATCATCAGAAGGTTGTCTTGTTTGGGGCAATGCTGTAGTTTTAAGTAATGACTGAGATTCACCACCTCTTTAGATTAGGTTCATAATTAGGAGAATTTCAGCTACCTATACATGTTTTATAGTAACATTTTAATTTTACTGAAAATTAACTTAGTAACTTTCTGACATTCTCTTTCCAGATGTCTTCATATTTTCTCAATATGATACTATGATCTTTAAGGATCAATATCAGTATCAGTTGCTGTCAGTTGCTATTTTTCCAGTGACCACGCTGCTGATGTAGGCTCCAGCTAGGAAAATACTGAAATCTCATTATAACCTTCATGATCTCATTAAGGTCCTTAGCATAACTGTGATGTGGCTTTTCCTTCAGATGGCACCGTGCTTTGAATGCAGACATCTTGTGCCAATGAATACACCCACTTGCATTATCTGTGAGTCACCAATAGCTCCACAGCTACGGCCCCAAAACAACATCTGCATAAAGGTAATTGAGAATAAGTAAAACAAAATAGTGATTTAACTTCTGGCATGCATTTTTCTAACAAATGACTTCATTACAAATATTTTGATCCAACCTGGCTTTGTATAATTACATTGAGGATAGCTTTAAGAGTTAGTAGGATTAAAAACAGCTTGAATGGAAAAAAGGATTAAAGGTTCCCCAGTACAAGAAAGACATGGACATACTTCCCTTGAGAAGGAGAGAGCAGCAGAGGCAGTGTGTGATGAGCTGACCATAACACCCATTTCCCTGTGCTGCTGAGGAGGGCAGGAGATAGAGAATCAGGAGGAAAGTTAAGTCCAGGAAGGAGGGAAGGGTGGGGAGAAGGTGTTTTTTGAGATTTGGTTTTATTCCTCATTTTCCTGATCTGATTTGATTAGTAATAAATTCAATGACTTTGCCCAGGATGAGTCTGGTTTTCCCCTGACAGTAATCAGTGAATGATCCCTCCCTGCCCTTGAACTAATGAGCCTTTCATTGTTTTTTCTCTTCTCTGTCCAGCTGAGCAGGGGAGTGATAGAATGGCTTTGGTGGGTGCCACCAGTAGTTTATAGACGTTGTTCCAAATGTAATGTTTTATGGCAGCCCTGATGCAGGTGCTGAGGCAGACCTGAACTATTTGGTGGCAACATCAAAATAGCAGACTCATTATTCTTAGCTCTGGAAGAAACTCAGTTGTTAATAGTGACTGTGCCAAGACCTTGTAGAGGTCTTTTAGGACCCCTGATGGTATTATGGTATTATATTATTATTAATAATTGTCTATGCAGATTCTGGGCTGTCTGTTTTGTGTGAGTATAGTGACTAAGCAAACTGAAACCACAGTATACAAAGACTTGGAGATATTGATACAGAATCTACTGAGGAAACTATACCGTAATTTTAAAAAATAGTCACCATGTGATGAGCAGGCAACATGGCCTAACTAAAGTGTGAAACAGCACAGACTTGAAGGATCTCTTCTATCTGCAGGGCTGAATAACCACAGCACTTTGTAAGATAAAGTCTTTGTCTTTTTGTTGACAGTTTTCAGATACTATGTGAAATGTATTCTCTCTCTGTTTAAAAGGGCAAAGTCATTTGTCAGGTGTGTGGCACAGGAAATCCTCTTCACCATAAACACTGTGCGACTTGTGAGAGCAAACTGCCTGAAGTACAGATGGTAAGACTTCAGTCACACTGGGTGGATCAAACCACAGCAGAACATCCTTTATCTTCAGAAAACTGAAGTCATGTCCCCGTGTCCCTGTGTTAGCAAAGCAGAGATTCTCTCCCCCATGCCATATTTAAGCCCAGTCCTCCCGTGGAAGCTCCACCACAAATGTCCAGCTAAACATAAATGTCTCATATACCTTCTAGTTTCTGACACGGGAGTCAGGATTGTGAATGCCATTGAGAAAGCTCAGAAGGCTCTTAGAAAATGGGTAGCCTTGACTCCAATGGAGTCTTGTTTGTGTCCAGATTACTTTCAACTGCAATAGAAAAGTTGACACTGATTTCAGTTATTTTCTGAAAATAGAATACGCTTTTACATTATTTTTCATATCTCCACTTTTACATTATTTTTCTTATCTCCATTTGCTGCTTCTCCTACATGTATACAGCTAACATGCTTGTATTTGGCTGTGACTCTGCACAGAGGTGAGAAAAGCACTGAAGTATTACCCCTAAAATTGCTCTGTTTCAACTCCCTGTTTAGCTTGGTTCCTTAGAAGAATTTTACTTTCACTTCTGAAAAGTCTTGTATGAAAAATGTCTGGTACATTTCACTTTTCCAGGTTGTGACAAATACAAAAATGATAGAACAATAATGGTTTGCAAGTTAAAATCTTCTGATTATAATGATTAACATCCTGAGTTCTAAAACTGGCTATAGGTAGAGGCAAAAGTCTCTTACAGCCACAAAAGTGTAATTTCAAAGTGAATTTCAGGAGGATTCTGTACTTACCTAAGATAAATGTATGTTTGGCTGCTTCACTGAATGCAGATATGTGTGTGGATAATATGTAGCTGTGTATGTAGTTAGGCGTGTGATTTGAATGTGAGACCTATATTAGCTGAGAAAGTTAAATGCTTACTAAGAATTATTAATAGTAATCAGAAATTTTACTAATAATAGTGATTAAGTAGTGATAACAATAGTATTTTTAAATAATAGTAATAATGCTGATATTATTATTAATGTCTATTAAATAATTTATATTTAGAACATATTTAGACTTGTGCTTTTGTAAATTTTATTTTTCAACTGAACTCCCAAAATACATTGTTCAAATTGCAGTGCAGGCCACAGATGAAAACAGGGCTATTCTGTGTTTGCTTACTTGCTGCTGTGGTGTAATCAAAATAATTTTCCTTGGGTTCTGTCCCTTATCCATATTCCAGACTTGTAGAGAAAATAAACTGCATAAGCCTTGAGGCAAAACCTAACAAAACATTTTTAAGTCCTATTTGTCCTAACTGGGATCTATACTTAAGGTCTAGGAGTTTCAGATGAAAAACCTGTTTTCTTTTGCTTACTCATATAAGTTAATTGTAGAAAAGTTGGGTAATATATAATTTGCACAAGGCAAAAGAGTGCAAAAAAATATTTATGCAGCAAATTCCAAACTGTGAGGAAACTCCTTGCCTGAACAAATTCTCCCTGCCATACTACTAAAAAGAAAGGTACAAAGAAAATTGTGTGTTGGATTTGAAAATGCAAGTTTATCAGCAGAGAAGCTTCCATCTTAATTTCATCTGTACTTATACATAGGGCCCTATTAATAAATACTCCGTTTAAAAGCACACCATTGATAAGGTTCTTAGTTTTTGGTGCTAGTTCTGCTAAAACTATTTAAAAACTAATAAATGCTACATTTTACCATGGTTTTGTAATGAAAAACAAAATTACAGGTTAGATCCAAGTCACTCTGTTGCTCATTCTAAGCTGCAGTAATTCTTTTAGGCTGAATATTACTTTATGTTGTCAGAGTAGCTTGCTTTCCTCTTTCCCTTTATTAGGCTTGTGGACTTTTCTTCACGAGAAGCATTTTCTCCCTAATGCTTGTTTTGTTTTATCAGCCCGTTTTTGGGGGAGACACCTGCCCACCTCACCAGGGCCAGCAAAGGAAGACGGCTCAGTGCTCAAAATGCAACGGCGTGAACCAGAGCGACGCCCGCTTCTGTGCCTGGTGTGGGGCCAAGGCACGTGCTCCTGCTGTCTGTGGGGACAAAGCTGCTGCTGCTTCTCTGCAGCAACGTCAAACTTCTCTGTGCGAAACTCTTGTCAGTCAGTAAACAGTGTTCTTATCGAGATGCCTGCTTAGAGCACAGAGGATTGTGTATGGAAAAATGAAAGGCTTAGAAGACATCCTGACCCCACATCAGTCAGTGACCCAAGGGTTTAGAGTTGCAAACAAATTATCATGGGTCAACAAGCACCAGGTCATTGCATCCGCTGAGATGCAACAGCCCTGTGCTCAGGCAAAGTAATTTACCCATCAAAGGTTAAAGTATAGGCTGACCTAATGCAAGTTTTCCCATAGCAACTCTGGGCTATAATCACCCATACAGGCAATTACCAGATATGAGATGATGCATGCAATTGTTTTGACTGAACGCCTCCTTATCTTCAGTAAAGACAAGTACTTAACTGCTGCTCAGTAGAGTTACAGTCCATGTAGACAATTTCCCCTTGTAAAGAGCTTCTACCTAAGATCACACTCAATGAGAATTTATTCTCTGTGAGCTGAGTGCACATAAAATTTGTAATACTCCCTTATATGTGTGAATAAGCATTAGTCCTGTACTGTACCAGGGCACTCAGGGTGGTACTTTACCTCCTTTTAATTAATTCCTCTGCTTTTGTTCCTGAGTCATTCATCCTATGCTTCTCTAGTGACAAATGTTGCCTTGAACTTTCCAGCCTGGACCTCCTCCATCCTACTTTACCTGTTCCAAGTGTGGTACCAGCAACCAGCCCTATGCTCGCTTCTGCGTGTCCTGTGGTGTCTACATAGAGCCCCCATCCAGGCAGAGCTCTCCTGGCAGTCCCATGGATCGTGGGGACTCGCTGGGATTGTCTCAGGTGGGACACACAGTGTTACAAAGCCAGGTTTGAACACAGCTGAGAGGCTGCTTCACTGGGGGTGGGGATCAGCATGACTCCATTTGTTTCCTTGGATCAAGGGTGTGGGCTGTGAGCACAACGAGGGTAACCCCTTGGTTCTGCTTTCTGCTGAAAAGCAGCCTCAGCCCAATGCCTTGATCCAGCCTCTTTCTAAATGGCAAAGTGAGAAACAATCAGCCTTTCAAAACTCTTAGCTCTTCAAGTACTTTTATCTTATTGGTTGGAAATTATTTGTGGCCTGCTGATATTCTTTCATGCAAATGTAGTAGTGTTTTTAAAACTCTGTTTTAAGAAAGAGCCCAACACTTAGCAAGGCCAGCTTTTGCCCTACAAAAGCATACATGTCCCCTGGCAATTTTGAAGAATTCAGATTTTGCTTGAATATTTGTGCTAAGTTGCATTGTTGTTACAGACTGGTAATTAAAATAAAAAATTGTTAATGATTATTCCTGCTAGCTTATGCATTCCCTTGCAATTTGGTGCACTGTTCTGGTTAAGTTATGCTTGTAAGCTATTCAATTATATCACTTACATTTTCCCTTCTCCTCCACCCCCCACAGGCAAAACGATTACAGTCTCAAGTTGCCTGGCAACCTTGTCCTGTTTCCTTGCCCAAATCAAGGGCAGAACTAGCAGAAAGAGAAGATAAAGGAACCCAAACCATTGGACTTTTTTACCCATCTAGCAAACTGTTGGAAAAGAAGGAGCTTGAGCTGATTTCACAAAAAGAAAAGGTGGAAAAGATGAGTGATCATAAGCCTCTCCTGACAGCCATTAGTCCTGGAAAAGGTTAGAAGTTCTGATTTTATGATTTTGAAACAATTTATGACCTCGCTTTTTCTTGAAAATATTACAGTCTATGGAATGTGGCATCAGTAGGACGCTGATTTACATCTTTACAAGTCTTTCTTCCCATCAGTCGCTGGTAAATGCACTGCCTTAGAATTCAGTCACTGATCTCCACCAATAGCTGAAAGAAAGCTATCAGCAATATCAAAAGTGTGGCTACTAACCTCTGTGCAGCCATACTAATTTGGTAGTAGTTTGATCTCTTCAGATCCCACAAGACTAGAGGCAGGTGTCCTGTGTTTGAATTTGAAAACACTGAACAGCTCCCAGTTCCCAGCACTGTGAACTTCAGGTGGAGCTGTGATGGCACCTGCAGGGACATTGATAAACAAAACTCTGAGACACATGGGATCAGAGCTCTTGAAAATATGATGGAGCTTGTCTACATGAGGAACTTGTTTGGGGTGCTGTTGTGGAATAAATTATAGAAGCTTCAGAAGCAAAGAAAACTAAACTAGAGGACGGGATTCTTAACAGGATTATGAAAACATCACTCATTGATGAGTCTTTCCACTCACAGACTACAGTAGGAGCAGTATCAGTACTGCAGACAGCTTTCCTCACTGTGAGTTTTGTGGTTACTCGTGGAATCACTTGACTTTTTGTTGTTATTAAATGTCATAAAATGTCATTTTTAGAGGTTTTAGTTTTACTATCCTGAGAAATCTTCAGCTTTTTGGATCCCAAACCCTTGAAGACAGTCCATCAGTATTAATTAGGGATCTAATAAATGGCTCCATGGGCAAACTTGTCTTTAATCTCACGGGGCAGTCCAGCTGGGCAATCCATAGAATGAGTTAATTTTAAATCATTACAGTATCAAACCCTGGTTTAGAGGAGCAGTTACTCTTTTAGACCCACCTTCCCATCCAGCTCTCTTCAGCTATCAGATGGTCAACCCCTCAGGCTGTAATCAGAATTAATTTCCTATTGGGTAGTAAAGGTTGCTAATGAATGTTAGAAATTCCTCTTTTGACTCTGTGTATCTGTATTCAGATGGACTCTGATTTTTAAAATAATCACTGGGGAAATCTGTTTTCCTCCTCCCTTGCTCTGAAATGTGACATGTTCTTTTAGGCATCACTGTAGGAAATACAACACTTGACTCAACATGTCAGGGAGCTTAATTTAGTCAGAGATAAGAGAGGATTGGCCCCTAATAGTGCCAAGAAAAAAGCAAAGTATCACTGAATATTTGTATATCTCTGTCAGAAGTACAGCTCTTGACTTGTGAGTGAGAACTGCTGGCACTGGGAAAGGTCGGGAAGAAATTCTGAACTGCTTTTGAATTCTTGTCATTTTTATCCACTTAGCAGAGTGGTGACTGTGTTGAAGTTGCACTGTGTAATGTATTCTCCATAAGATCCTGCCAGGGACTGAGGAACTTGTTTCATTCCATAAATCAATGAATGTCTCTTACAGTCAGTTCATGTTGAGTTGTATACATGGCTTGAAACTATCTGTATCAACAAGACCGTGCACTATCACCCAGAAAATTTTATCTGTGCCAAATATGACCATTATTTCTTCAATTAAAATAGGATCACACATTTGATATGAAAGTTTTTAAATCCAAGTGATTAAATAAGATGGTGGAGGTTATTATTTCTTGACCATATCAACTATTAACTAACCTTCTTTTCATGTGTGAAGATTAAACAAAAAATACTAAACAGTTAAGAAAGGAGCAAACAACAGCAGTACCAAAACACTAATCCTCTGATGTGTACTGTGTTTCCTTTTTTGCTGTACTTTCAGTCTGTTTTGAACAGAAGCCAAGACATTTACCAGGTAAACTTAACAAAGAAGACTTCCCTTTTCTACTGTAACAAAGGTTAAATCAGTGTGATATAGGTGTAATCTGCTATTGGCAGCATGGATTCAAGAATTCCATCAGTGCTGCCAAAAATCCTTTGAAATCTAATAAAACATCAACCATGCAAGAATATGTTCCTGACCATCTGGACTTTTTTTAATAAAATCTGGGGATCTAGGCTAGTTATGAACCACTTTATTGCAAATAATACTGACTTCTATGGAGAGATCACTCACCAAGTAGTCTATTTTAGATGTTTTAAATACTACTTTCAACTTATATTAGTTTTTGCATATGAGACCAACAGCAGGGAACAATTTATGGTGTTCTGTGGATCCTTTTTTTTTCTATTCATTTAAAACTGCTTAACAAGTAAGATTTGCTGGTTTAGTTTGTCATACCAGTTCAACCTTGAGTCTTCCAAGCACAAAACTCCTTGTGCCCTTGCCTTGTCTTGTAATAGCCAGAGCAGCACTTTCCTTCTGGCTTGGTTTCTTTTCACTGTTTTAAGCTTCACTTAACGTGAAGGAAAGGATGAGGTCAGAGCAGCTTCATTGTGTAAGTTAAATGAGGTTACCAAGCCTACACAATTTATTTACAACAAAATGAATCATGCTCTGTACTTACTATAAATATGCTGAAAAAGAAAATTAACCAAATCCTGAAAACAATCAGTTAAAAATGAGAACAAGTCCTTTTGTTTCTTCCTCTGATGAAAACAGAATGTAGGTCTGGAAGTGCCTGGACAGGAGGTGCAAAAGCTCTAAATGGCTTAAGATGAGTTTTTAATCCAGGCACATTCAGCCCCTCCTGTTTTGTGCCCTCTATCAGCATAAAGGAGTGCTGACTCTCTCCCAGAGATCTTGACAGGCAAAAGAGCAGGAATGCTTAAGCTTTTAATATGCTCTTACATATATAATTGAAAGTAATTTATTTGCAGGATAATTTACACAGACCAAAATGCTGTATATCCTGAGCTTCTGTGTTTGCAGTTTTCAGATTTGGCATATTGTTCCCTCTCAGTTATCCCAAATCAACTAAAAATCAGTTTAGTAACACATAATTGCTTAATTGTAATATTTTACTTTTTTCTTTTCTTATGATCTGGAACAGTGTGAGGTTTTCCCTTCACACAGGACCAGTTTTAACTTCCAAGGATCATTCCAAGACATGGCTTTGTTGTGAATAGAGTGCCCTAACGATGAATTATAACATATGGATAAAACAGTGTTTCACCTGGCTTTTTAGGGTATAACTTCCTTCTCATTTTCTTGATTAGATAAATTTTCTACTGAGTTTTTTTTTTATATCTCAGTGAAACTATGCTATCTTTTAAATCTTCCATCACTTGGCTAGAAGGAATGTTAATGACATTTTAAGTATTTTTCTCCTGCTAAACTCTCTGTGAACAGGTTACTGGAGAAAACAGCTGGATCATGTTTGTGCTCATCTTAGAAGCTACGCCCAGAACAACCTTGAATTCAGAACACTGATTGGAGAACCTCAAATGGGAAAGGTAGGAAGGAGCTTGTAAGTAATATCTTCCTGTGGAGGGTCATGAGATTATTGTGGCTGCTACATAAACACTGGAAAAAGACATGTTTCCCTTTTCTTTAGATGTTGACCTGTTTGTGTGTGTCATTTGTCTTGTTTTATTGTTCCATTTTTTGCTCAGTCTTTTCCTGAAGACTTTGTTCTGCTTTCTTTTCAATGGCAATTCCTATTCTCTCACCTAAGAGCTGAAAGGGGAGTGAGAAAGCCTTTGCTCAGCTGTTTTTATGTAGTAAGAAGGTGGAAACCTTCTAGGACTCCTTCCTATAAGGAGTAGATACTCCAGTAGACACTTTGCACCTGATTTCTATATCCACTGAGACCTATTGTCCACCAGCATGTTCAGAAGCTGTAGTACAACTATAAGAGAATATCTTCTTAATAGAGTTGAAGTACAGTCCATTGCAACTCATTTCCTCTGCTAGAGGATTCAAAAGGATAGGCCTGAAGAATATGAAATTGCCTAGGGAAGACTATTCCTGCTGCTTCCTGGCCTTTTGTCAGTTTATTGTTTTAGTGCCCTCAAAAGTAACAGAAATGGTTCAAAGCAGATGCCAACTATCTGGGTTTAATGCTGCTTTTTCAGTTTTTCATGTGGATTAGAAATATAATCAACCTTACCTCAAAATTCTCAACCAGCTGCAATATAATCTTCGTTCCACTCCTTTATAATCCCCTGTGTGCTCATTTTTGTATGACTTCCATAGTCTTGTTGCCAGCAGTACTGTCTCAAGGAATTGATAGACAAAGGTACCAAAGTTTTAATACAGACTGTGCTCCCCCAGACTGGTGTGACTAAAGCAGCCACCAGCTCTCCAGAACCTGAGAATCCCAAGAACAACACAGCCTTTTATGCAGCTACAAAATCACAGTGGAGAATGACTGAACTCCCGTGAAATGTAGCCTCATTACATGTTTTTGGATTCACTTGGCTTTTCAGTTGTGGAATTTCCAGTTACTCAAAAAACATCTGCCCCTTTCTCATTGACATGGGAAGTGTTGGTACAATATCACAAGTAGGTAAAGGCCACACGTGTGATTTTGTGTACTGGCTGCACAAGAAACACCATCAGCAAGACTTATTCCTAAAAGTATTTTTGTGGGGTTTTTTTGGTAAGACATACTAATGGCTGCTCTTTGCCTCTAGATTAATTATGCTACCATCTCTGAAGATGACTATGAAGTCACTATTACATTGAATTTTGCTGCTATTAACAAGGTCAGTTCACGGGATGGGGCCTGTTGAGAGGCAGCTGGTCTAAAGCTGTCACTAGAGCAGTGTAATGCTGATATATTTTAAATTCAGGTCTAAACAAGAAATGCTTTTGTTCAGAGGGTGTTAACTTATCGCTTCAGAGAAAAGAATCTTTTTTTTTCTCTTTTGGAGCAGGATGAACAGGTATCCTTATCTGATTAAGCAAGACTTCATGGTTGTGTTGCTATCATCTCACATTTTGTTAGTTTGATATTAGTATTAACTGTCTTCTTTCAGCTGATGTTGTTTGATGATTCTAGCACCCCTTAGTTTTTGATCTCAGATCCTGCTTTTCTTCAGCCTGCAAACTGTGCTCTTAAGGAATAAGCTTAGTAATTTTCAATAGTCTGGGATAACGTTTGTCAGAGCTCCTGTTAACTCTATTCAAAATCTGGAATCTATACCTCAAGAATTGCCATGTTCCAAAAACCACAACATACATGTTTCCAGCTTTTCAAAGATGAAAATCTACCATTTCAAAAATCCAAAATTCAGACTATATCTCTTTTGTGGAATCTTACCTTGTCATGTGGGGCCTGAAAAGCTGTATCACATCATTTCAGAAGTGAAAGTTCTCAAGCGGTAGAAACGTTCCCATTTGGATGAGAATCTTCATTTCATTAAGGGAGGTTGTGTCTGTCACTTTTTTTTCTAAATCAAAAGAAATACCTAACACAAGGTTTAGAAAAAGAATGCTACATGATTTTGCTTCAAAACAGAGTTCAATTACATATGATAATGTCTTGTGGTAATTTGACATTGATATTAAAAGGCTATGTATTTTCTCATATGCAACAGTTTTGTGCCACAAAGATTATAGCAGCATTACATGATAATCTTAATAGCTGCCTGCATTTGATGATTCTACAGGATATCCATCCCAACAGAGCAGTGAAGTTCAGCAATGATTACCTGAGTGCTGTAACAGAAGTCACAGATGGACAGGATAGCAGTCAGACTAATTTTGGTGAGATTTCCCCCCCCCCCCAAAATCTTTACAGTAAACCATAAATACAGCAGTCAGGAATACAGAAGTAGTGCTTGGAAGCTTAGGCACCAAGGCAGACAAACATTCTGTGCCTATTTAAGTTGATCTTTTAAGTCTCAAAATGTGTCCGAATTGAGATTTAAGCAATGTACAGACTCTTTCAAAAACTCCTGGGACTATTTCATCTCTGGAGAGCTGCAGAGACCAGTGAACTGCAGCCACAGCTCACAGCAGTGTTTTTATTATAGCAGTAAAACTTTGGATGTTTCACATATTCTTGTACAATAGGAACCATAAATATCAATTTTATCTCTACTTCTGAGCTCTGCCAGGGACTGCCAGCTCTGGCATATTTGGCAAAGATCAGAAATTATGAAATACATTCATTCTAGACCTAGTTTGCAGAGACGTTGTTTAACTGTAATCTCCCACTGGTGTCAGTAACAGCTCAGCATTTTGGGCATCTCATATTGGACTTAGGTTTTCATTAAATCAACCAGTTGTAAAGTCAGCATTACAAATCAGAAATTCCTATAGCATCATTTGACATACTTAATTCACATATAAGTTCCATCCACTTTGTGCTTCCAGTCTGAGACTTGGCAAGAGGCAGTCACTGCACTGGGAGCTGTGTAAACCTTTTGTTAAAACCAGTATGACCTGCAACGAGTATTTCATCACTTTCTCATGCAGAAAACTGATAAATACTGTTTTGATTGTGGATAAATTATTTCCAGATCTCTTCTCCAAGTTCTAGTTAGGATACTGACTTTGCTTTGAATTAACACTTGTTTTCCTTTCTGGTAGGCAAAGGCGATCATAATCTTTTCTATTCAAGAGGCAAAATAAATAGAACCAAGTCAAGAACATTCATGGGACAGGAATATAAGCTCTCAGTAAGTATTTTCTGCAAATACAGGAAAAAAGATTTATAGAGCAGCACTAACATGAAGGAGGGCATCCAAGGGTTAAAATAGAAAGGTTTTAACCCTGACTGGGGGTAGAGGATAAAAGTCCAACTTAATATAAAACCTGAACATTGGTAACTGACATTTAGCTCAAAACTGAAAATAACTAATTTGTTTTTCTACTAGGAGTTTAAGTAGATTTTTTCTCTCATTTTGAACTCATTCAATTCTAACACTGCATTAGGCCTAAGGACTGTTGCAGAGTGATTCTCTCACAGATTTTTTTCAGAAGCAACATCAGATGAAGGTATTGTCATCTTCCCTTGACTTTACAACATTTGACTCCATAGAGACCTAGTTTAATTCAAGAAGCAAGGATTTACTTCCACTGGAGACCAAATTTCCTGAAAGAACTGTCTACTAAAGGGATTGTCAGTAATGACATGGAAAATTTCAAAAGGGAAATGTACATTAATCTAAGCTTGGATCAGTCAGCCAACCCAACAGGTGGGAGAAGATACAGAGCTCTGTGATATGAGTCCAGAGATAAAAATGCTTGGTCAAGTGATTGAGCTTTCAAAAGGAGAAAAGGAGTTTGAAAGCTGGGAAGAAATAAAAGGAAAAGGTTTTAGGTTTTTTGGTTGTTTGGTTGTTGTTTTAAGATTTAATAAACTACTTTCTCTGAGGGAAAACATACACATTTTTAAAACAAAATATTTCCACAAGTTCTGGAAGCTTCAAACTTTTATCCTAAACATGTACCTGATTAATTTTACTGTGCTGAGCAGATCTGTGTAGAGCCCTGGAGAGCTGCATTGACGTGAAGTGAATCATTTGCAGTCACAATTGCAGAATGAAGACCTCAGCAGTGAGATATTAGCCTGGGTTACCCAACACTTGCTCAGATTCAGTAAGACATTCCTAAAGAAGTCAGGGATTAGTAACAATGAGGCTCAGATACATCGAATTCATGCCACTGCGTGCATTTTGCACTTTCACTGCAAGGCAGAATCTGGCCCACCTACTTGTATTTTCACTGTGTGAAATGTCACTGGCTGTTGTGTGTCTCCACAGCCAGAGTCCAGACAGCTGCTGGATGAACTGGGTCAAACTGGGAAAGGAAGAATCACCTTCATAGAACAGTTGCTCAGTGATGTAAGTTACGCTTGCTGAAGTTTCCTTTTTCAACCCTCTGACTGTTTACTGCATGAGTATTAGCTGGAATGCAACTTCAGCGTGGCGATTAGGAGGAAACAGCCTTGCAATACCAGTCTTCAGATTGAAAGAGCATTTTAGAGAAGATAGGGCCTGTTTTACATTTATAGATGTTCTCCCCAAATTTCTATTTGGTCGGTGCATAAGGCAGTCTTCTCTGGGTTTGTCAAAGCCAAACAGGAAATAAAAAAGTATTAGTTTTATAATTTAGGATCAAGTCCTCTGTATAGCAAAAGCAAGCATAATCTCTGTTTCTGCTGTGGAATCTCATTTGGCTACTTTACACACATTTCCTCTGGCTTTGAGCTAGATGACAAGCATTTTCAGAAGAAAGCAAAACAACACACTTTGAACCTCTCTCTGTCTCGAGCATGAAGCCCATTCCCCAACCTGAATTGGCACAATACAAAAGCAAGGTGGACGCTGAGGAATCTGTATGGTTTTTACCAGCTCCCATTCCCTCTGCTCTGTTCCAGGGAGCTGACCCCAATTCCCTGAGCGAGGAGGAGCGCCCTGCCCTCACAGTTGCTGTCCTGAACAAGCGCACAGGAGCCATCTCCCCTCTCGTGCAGAAAGGGGCTGACATTGACCAGCAGTCAGGGCCGTAAGTGAGCTCTGATTCTCTGCCTTGGCTCTTTCCAAGCTTTACTAAAAAAAAATCACACGTGCTCCAGTTTTAGGGAGAACTAAACCCCACCTCTCCTCCACAAATCTGCTCCTTTCAATGACGGTATCCACACTCCTTCTTCCAGTTGCCAGCTTTGAAGATTTCTCATTACTTGTTATAAAAGCTGCTGTTCTATTCAGTTCCTTCCCCCATCCACCTCAACTTAATATGATAAACCCCACCAAAGCCTACCACACTTCTAGTGTGTTCTGTATCCTCCTGTTCATTTTCCTTAGTTTTATTTGCTAAGTTTCCCTAGGTAATAAGTGCATTGCTCATTCCTCCTGTGCAGGCACAACAACACAGCTCTCCATGAGGCAGTTCTGCTGGGATTGGAGGGAGAGGAGTGCATCCGAGCCCTGTTATGGTAGGTACTGGAGCTCCCCCAGCCTGCCAGCACAGACCTGCCTGGCACCACTGGAGGGCCGGAGCCTGCCCTGTGTCCCTGCGGGAAGGAGCATCCAGAAATTCCAAAGTTATTCCACATCAACATTCACCTACAAGCCACTTCACTAGGTGCAGTCACCTGCAATGAATTAAAGCAGTTTAAACCAATGTGTTCTGTATTTACAGCTGCAATGCAAGCGTGCAAAAGAAGAATGCAGCAGGGCACTCAGCGTTGGACTTGGCTGTTGCAGCTGGAGATAATAAGGTTATTTCACTGCTCCAAGTAAGTCTGGATAGAGAACATTGAACAAACATATGAGACAGAGGAATTGTTCTCATCAGTGTGTTATTACAGCTTTTTCCCCAAATAAAGCTGAAGGTTCTTTGACTTTGGGAGCACCTGATCATGTGTGTCCAGTTCTGTCTGCAGAATCCACGACCCTGTGCGATCGGCGTGGGCCCTGTAACAGTCACATATTTTCTCCAAGATTCCCCCATTCCCTTCCAGAAATTCAGAGCACAAATCCTCTCTGACTGCACTGTTCTGCAAATTTTCATTTCCAAACTTATGCAAGGAAAGGGACAAACCAAACCTCCCCAGGCACAAATAAATTTGAATGTCTTTAATGCCTGATCAACACTGCTTAAGAGAGTTTGACACTCTCTTAAGTTGAGCAACAGCACTGCAAGCTGTACTTGGTGAGCTTATTTTCCTTTTTGATGTCAAAACTGCATTCAGTGCAGCCCATTGCAGTAAAGGTCAGATTCTTGTCTTCCAGAAAACTGAGTAAAACTACTTTGTTGTTCTGCCTTCAGCTTTTATTTATAAATGCATCAACACGAGGCAGCAGCCAACTACAAACAGAAGTTTACAAGAATACCAGGCACACTAAGGTGTGGTATAACTCAACGTTATTAGTCACCACAATCCTAAATCCCTGAAGTATTTTTAAAACTCCTTCCCCTTTCTATGTCCCAAAGTATCGAGAAGCATTAGTATATTCAGTATAAAAATGGAAATGTATGTCAACTCATACCAGAAATACAAATTGTAGCACCAGAGCTACCAGTATCTCTACAAGACAGCAATATCTCTAAACAGCTGGATTTACAAAAAAAAAAATAAAAAGAAAACAAGTAACCCCACAAGTAATAATCCTTAAAAAAACAGCAGGAAAATTAGGAGAATCCCTGCAGAAAGAGATTATGTATGCAATGCATCAAGCCCCAGGTACTTCCCGGACAGACTCGGAGGAGTGAAGAAGAATTCCGTCTGCTTCTCAGGGACAGCCAGTCTGGAAGCAGCCTCAGGAAACACGGCCATTCAGTCACAGGGGCAGTGCTACATCATGTGGACAAGACAGATGTCACTGGCAACCATGAAGCTGCAGCAGTCTAGGCCAGATTCTTTATGCTACAACGCTGGATCTTGGCTTTATCTTCAACCTTGGTCATCTTCTGAGAAACCTCTTTTTTCTGCAAAGAGTAAAAATAATGTGTTACTGTCTGCCACTAAGTGGAGTATCGTTCAGCTTCGAGGGGAAAGCGGGATACATCCCGCACAAAGCATGGCTGAGAACCAGGAAAGGGCACACCAGCTGATCCAGCCCGAGCCTGGATGCAACAAAGCACTCTGCACAAAGCCTTGTGCTAAGGAACAAGGCCAGCTGAACAACCCAAAGACTAGGAGCCGTGTACGTACAAGTGCCTTTCTCATTCGCATTTTGTCCAGCTTCAGGAACTCCTGCACCGTCAGGTTAGCAGGTTCTTTCTGAAGAGAAAGAAAACCACAGTCCGCAGAGTGCTTTTTGTGTTCCTCCCTGAAAAGAGGCGAAAAGAAAGAGAAAATCAAAGTGAATACAGCAGCTCACGAGCCACACGCAGCCGCTCCCCCCTGCCGAGTCTCTCGGCTGCCACCAGCGGCTCCCCCGGGCCGGGGCGGCGGCCGAGGGATGCCCCCGGTACTCACAGCGGGTCGTCGTCGGGCTCCCAGCCCTCCAGCTCCTTGAGGCAGAAGAAGCACTGCGCCACGTCGGGGCTGTTCTCGCTGGGGCAGTGCACGAAGCCCGCCGCCGCCATCTGCGGGCACAGGGGAGGCCGTCAGCGCCCGCCCGGCCCCGGCCCCGCTCCCGCTCCCGCTCCCAATCCCGCCGGCCCGGCCCCGCGCTCACCCGCTCGGGCGTGCAGGCGCAGCCCTCGGTGAAGGGCCAGTTGCGGAAGGTGGCGGCGCGGACGGGGGCGAAGTAGAGCCGCCACACCTCGGGCAGCGCGGCCAGCGCCTCCATGGCCCCGTTCAAACGGCGGCGCGCGCGGGGCAGGGCGGGAGCGGGGCGGGCCCAGCGCCCTCACGGCGCCAGCGGAGCCCGAGCCGCCCCCGAAAGGATGCCTTTCTCTTTCTTTAAAGCCTCCAGCACAAACCCAAAGGGGAAGGAGGGCAACTTGGCCAGATTGACCCCCTTTTTTTTTTTTTTTTTTTTTTTTTTTTTTTTTTTTTTTAAGATGACTGTAATAGAGCGCTTCCTGGTCGTAACGAATCACAGCTCAGGGTAACACTTGGGCTTTGCTGCCCTACTAGGGAAGGTTGAGGTTCCACCTTTATTCTCCGGGAAAGCTTTGCTTTATTAAGCTGTGTTTGGCAGCTCCTCCCACTGCTCCGGGCGCTGCCCAGCTCAGGGAAGCGTGAAGGAATGGTGCCGTGGAGCGGGGCGGTGTTGGCTGCTCAAGCAGCCCGGCTCCCGAGGCACGAGAGGGAAGCAGAGCGCTGAGAGCACGGAGTCTGTCCGCCTGCTTCGCTGCGTGCCTTGGGAGAACCTCAGCCCTTGCAAAGCCATGGCTCCTGCCCCGAGGATCACTTCCCTGCCTTTGAGGATCCGGGGTGAAATAAAGGACCTGGATAAAACAAGCTGTCTGCAGATGTCACAGGGCTGTTGTAATACGATCATCGTTCGGCAGTCCCTGAGAGACAAAGCCACAGAGCAAGATGGTCCTCAGAATCTTCACGGTCACCTTTGAGAACACAATGCAGTACTGGTCATCTTCTTCAGAATATTTTATATCTCCTAATTCTGTCTGGAAAGGAGGAGCCTGCCAAGGCCTGCATGTGCGTGGCTTTTGTGGGGTGACCAGTAGGGAAAGGAGGAATTTCTTGCCTTGGTCAGCTGCCTACACACATCCCCTTAAGGCCATACTGCAGTTTGCTAGATTCCAGTGAACTAAGATGATGGAGAGACACCTTAACAAAGAATATGACTACAGGCAGGCTTTTCCAAGGGAAGGGCTTTAATTCCAATCATAAAGACATATATTTCTTTTCTTTCAAAGTCCAGCTAACTCATAACATTAAGAACATTGAAAATTTTCACATAGTCATGAAACAGGCAGAAATGTGCATGGACATTCGGGCACACAAGCCTTGGCTAGACTGGTTTCCCCTCCCACTACCACTGGTTTTGTGTTGGTAATGATGGACATTGGTTACACAAAAACATATTTTGTGTCCCTTTCTCTTCTGTTACCAAAATGAAGACTCTACTAAGGCAACTACTGCTATAGTCAGGTAGCCAACAGGTACACACAGTAGATTAAGGACAAAGAAGTCACATTTGGTGTGTAGTTCTCTGTGGGCTTGATGTGAAAAGACCATCCCAGTGGATGTGAGCTGTAGTTAAAATGCACAGCCTGACCTTTGATCAGTGCAGCTTTCTGTTCATCTGCACTGAAAGTCAGGGACGGAGAGAAGCTGCTACACTGGGGAAGAGGACAACAGCCACTACCAGAGAAACCCTTTAGGGTGGTATTTTTTAATTCTTGGCTATTTCTGTTTATTCATTGCTCTCCTCTTTACTGATACTTAGAGCCTAGGTGCTTCCAAGAACCGAATCTGGGCCACCTCTACCCTCTCCTCCTTCCAAGCTGCAAGCAGATTGCTTCTACAAATCAGAGCCTGCATTTCAAACATCCCCACTGACTTTTGCTCTGGGTTTCCTCCAGCCAGAGCGCCTGTAGCAGGAGGAGGTGGGTGCTGGAGCCTGTGAGGCTGCTCTGTGGTTAGAGGTGTGCCCGGAGGGCTGATCTGCAGACCAACAACTGGCAGAGAGGTGGAAAGATTCCAAAGAGCTGATTTGGCAGCTGTGGTGCCCTACCTTGCCTAGACACAAACCCACCTGACACCGTTCCTGAACACAAAACACTGCGCGTTACGAGAACTCCACACTGAGCACGGGGCAAGGAGGGGAAGGGAAGGAGCAAAACAAAGGTGAGCCTTGTACTTGGGATCACAGGAACCCACATGCTCTTCAGTATTCCTGAAACATGGTTCCAGGACTACTCATCTGGCATGTGTAGAACTTTCCTAAAGTTAACATCCAGCTACAAGCACCAATACCTTATTTCCCTTCACAGACTCAAGACACAGCTCCTAACAATGCAATCAAACCACAGAAACACTGAATGGTTGAGGTTTAGGTGTTCATTTTTGTTCATAAACAAAAACAGAGACAAAAAACCTGCAACATTTTTTGGACAGGTTTCAAAACTTGAAATGCATGGGGCCCCTCTGAAGTGAGAAACATTTTTTTGTTTGTTTGCTAATGAGGCTCTCCAAAGTAACAGTGGCAGGAAAATTCCCCGTTAAGAATTTCAGTTTTCCAGCGATTCCACTGTATCCCAGTTGGCGTTTCCAGGCCTCTCCCCTTGGAGCGCAGGAATCAATCCTCTTGGACTAAATTTTCCACGCACAACATCGCACTGCTGACATCCAAAGTCCTAGGGATAAACACAGCAGCGTGTTCTAGCTCTCCTGTGGCAGCCAACATCCTCCACCGAAAGCTGGAGGAGTTTTTCAGCCGGATTGGGCTTTTCCCAGCTGCCCAGACAGCTCCGGCAGCTCAGCGCCGCAGCCTGAGGAAGAAGGCGTGCTTGCACTCCTTGCTGTCCAAGGGGTAATACTTGTCATAAAAATCCAAAATGTACTCCTCGGTCTTAAATCCAAACTTCTGGTAGAGCAGCATAGCAGGGTTGCTTGCAGAGACGTGAAGGGTGACGTCCTTGCCCATGCAGGTCTGCCAAGGGAGGAGGGGGGAGAAAAAAAAGGAGGTATCACTGCAAGAGAACGAGACAGCCTCTGCGGGAATGCGGAGGTGAGGAGATTCATCAGCTCAGGGATCCAAGGTACTGAGGAAATGTGAGAAAAGTCACAGGCCCCGACACAGGAGTTACCACACATAGCAACAGCAAAGGGAGCGCTGCTGCTGCTCCTCCAAGCCTTTGTTTCTGGGAAACGTGGATTCTCTGAGTATGAAAGCAGGTTTGGGATTATAATTTGTCATCTTTCCATTGTCAATTACTAAAGTAATTGTTAATTAAAAATAATCTTGGTGTACAGCACTGATCTCAAATACAATGGCCTGAAGAAAAGACAAAACATGCCAGAGGATCAGGCTCTGCACTCCTCCCTGTCAGCAAACAGAGCTGAGCTCTCCAGGACCGCCTGAGCACCTCTGTGCTGTCACGCTGGAATTCCTGCCTATCCCACCCAGCTCCTCTCCCATCCTTCAGGGCACAGCACTCGCCTCCTGAGAAGGCAGGAAATTCAGTTCAGACAGCAAATAATAGCATGGCTGAAGTCACCTTGAAGATCCTAAATTATTCTCTGATAAAGATGCTGAAATAATTTATTTTCTGCTTTCATCACGTGTTTTAATAGCATTCCGTGTATATTGAGTGTACGTAACTCTAAGTGGGAACAGTAATACCCTCTAGGAAATCTCCAAGATAGAACATTCAAGGGGAAAACTCAGGAATTTAAGGAGGGAAGGAAAAAAAGAAATAATTGGAAGCTGTTCTGGGGAAAATTTGAATGAGATCATTAAGAAAATGCAGTTTAGTCCTCTGGGCCAGATGCACGAGAGTGTAAATTCTGACAGCAAACCAGCCACCACCATTTGCATCAAAACCTTTTCCTGTTAAGTTATGCTGTTCCCAAGAATTCAGCCCCAAACTCAGCACACTGATCCCAAAGTTAGCGACCTATAATCCAAAGAGTGCATCAAAGTGTCTCAGGCTACAGAGAGGAGACCCCAAGCCCAAGCAGGCTGCAAAGCAGCAGCTACAGCCTGGAAACTGAGGAGCAGAAGGTCACAACCACCATTTACTCTACAGGACTAAACCCCTTCTAGCACTGTCAGAAAGTCAGCAAGGGCAAAATAAATCCAATGCGAGCCAACGCACAGTGCTGATCTCTCCTTGCTAGCGTGCCTCATCAGCCTCAAATCTCTCAAATCTGCTTGGCTTTCCTCAACAGGGAATTTCATGCTAGTCTACCTGCAAGTAGGATTAGGTTAATTGATGTGATACATCCTACAAAAAGGTGTGAGGATTTTCTATGGCTGACTTGCCAACTCCAGCACCCCAGCTCTGCTGGAAAGAGAAGTCTCTGAGAGTCCACCTGCTGGATCCCTGCAAACCTTGGCGCCTGTTCCCGCTGGGTGTTGACATCTCACATCAACAGACTGAGCTGAGGGCAATTTCCTTCAACACTTCACACAGAGCTGCCTGGGAAACGCCAAGAGTGAGTTTAAAGAATATTGATTAGAGGCCTGTGTCAACACTGCAGAGAGCTGTGCAGGTAGCAGAGTTACCCTCGGGCAGCCCAGGAACGGAAAGTGCTTTTCCAAAGCACGGCTCACTTTCCCCAAGGCTCTGCCAGCACTCCCTACCTTGCTTCAGCCACACAAGTAAAAGGAAAAAACAGTTTCAGTGGTAAGTTTTTGTCAGTGCAGCTCATCTTGACTACAACAAATTAAGAAATGTTTCCCATTGGCAGCTCTGCCAAGAGAGTTCAGGGAGTGGTAAAACTGTGGGTCCTGAAGAGGCAGAGCTGGGCTCTGTAAAGGACATATATCTGCATCCTTACTTAAAATAAGCTGGCTTTCCTGCAATTTAATTCAAGAAAGTCAGTGGAATTAAGGCCACTTGAATAATAGTATTCGTTCAGAGATTTAATGAAGTTTAACTCCTTTAATACCACCCATTTAGCTAGCTGAGATTAATTTTCCCAAGTATTCCTGTGGAACAAGGCCCAGTACAAGCCAGTTTAAACAAACGATGAGGTTGCAAACACTTTATCAGTAACTCAGCTGTATTTGAACCAGAGTCTACAAGTGGAAGTGAGTGATTGAGATCAGCAGGTGATTTAATGCATGGAATAAACCTCCAGGTGTAGCCAAGAAAGCTGCAATAATTCTAACTGACCCTCCCCACTCTCACCTCATTCTCTCCTTTAAAGCCCCCATTTGCAGTATTCCTTTTACACAAACTACTGACCACTGAAGAATACAGAGTTAATCCCAGGACAGTTGAAGTGTGCAGCATCCCACTAATTCTGAGGACATGATCAGGATGGTTGTTTCCCTAAATACATTTTAACTTCCAAAGCAGAAGCTACTTGCTCCCATGACCATTCACACAGAGGGTTCTTACTCTCCAATATCTGCACATGTGCACGCAAGGAAGAAGGCAGAGCAAGTTCTTCAGCAGATTCTCGGGATGGTTTCATTACCTGGATAAGATGGTAAATCATGAAGGTTGCAATCCCAGCTCTTCTCCACTCAGGGTGCACCAAGAGAAAAGAGATGTAAGCTTCGTTGTACTTCACATCTGGCACCATAAAGCCAAAGGCAATGATAACTTTCTTGTAAAGAACGACAACACTGAAGTCTGGATACTGCAAGCACTCTGACAAATCGATTCCTATGGAGAAAAAGAGAAACAGCAGCTGGAAGCATTGTAAACCAAAAGAAAAGTGTCATTGAAATCCAGGGGTTTAAGGCTTTTTAGAAACACTCGATCCCTTCTTTTTACCTTTATTTCTAATCTCTAATAGCAAGAGATCACAAAATCATAGAATAGTCCAAGGCCCCTGCTGGAGC
Organism: Melanocharis versteri; assembly: GCA_013397845.1. NCBI lineage: Eukaryota > Metazoa > Chordata > Aves > Passeriformes > Melanocharitidae > Melanocharis > Melanocharis versteri. The sequence goes on along the minus strand of VZTG01005428.1, from coordinate 157,710 downwards.
AGTCCTCTGTTACTACAAATTATGCAGTCAAACTTCCCACATTTTGGGAAATCCCAGGGGTAAGGACACCCTGAGTGCAGGGGATGAACCCTGCATTGGGAAAATCAGCTGCCTGATCCTGGTGTCTCCCCTGCCAGGTAAGCCTGCAAGGGGAAAAGAGATGATACAGCAAAACAGAAAAATCTGCTTACTTAAGCATGGAAACTTGCATAGAAAAACTAACAAAGCTGATTTCCTTTCAAATGACTCAAGGATGAAACAAACTTAAAACTCAACTCTCTTCAGCAGCAGCACACATGAAACTGGGCTTCAGCTTTGGTACCATTGCCTGCTATGGTTCCTTTTTTCTCCACCTTGCCTGCAGCTCTTACTGCTGTCTCTTGAGCACACTCAGCTGGTTGTGGAGCTGCACTGTGAACCTGACCACAGCTTCCAACACTATCAAAACACTTGCTTTTAGCGTGCAAATTCTCTAATCTGGGGGACAAAGTAGCCTCTCAGGCGGTGGTGTTTCTGCGACTGAGAGGCTGGACACAGAAAGAGGCTGGGAGTTTGTTACCTTGCCGAATCACCCTGCTGCTGCAGTCCTAGAGCATCCACACAGCCTGTCAGCACCAAGCAATGCAGTTCGAGGCACTGAAGGCTGAGTGCTTGGTAATTTGTGTGGACAGACCCCACTGAGATGCAAGACAGAGAGAAGATGTGCCAGAAACGTTGGCTTCAGCCTCAAGTTGGCAATTGCAATATGTTTGGAACACAGGGTAAAAAAATAGCAGAGTATGTTTTCCAGTAATCACTCTTGATGAGATGCAAGACTTCATGAGGCACCAGGCACAAAGAGGTGGGTGAGTTATTTTCTTGCTCGAGAGTAAGCTGGGTGGAGCAAGACGTGGGAGGAATCGATTGGCAATAGGGAGCTGTGTTAATTAAGCCAAGGCTGCCGTTGCCTGTGGAGTGCCAGCGTGTCTGGACAGAACACTCATTGCCCCAGGCACGCTGGCGTCTCTGCAGTGGTGCAGATTTTCCTGTAGGAAGATGCTTAGCTCAGGATGGTTCACCACTGGAGACGCTTCCCGCTAGGGAGAGGTTCCCGTTACGGCACTGAGGCACAAGGCACTGTGAGAAACAACACCAGGGAATCTCTCTTCCACCAGCTCGTTTGCAGTCACTACCTGCAAACGTGGTTCTGCCTTGGGAGAGGCAAGAACAGCTCTGAAAAGAAGGATCTGGAGGGATGGAAGAATTAAGTGCTAGTGTAATGATGCTCACCCAGTTGCATATCCCTGCCTCCCACCCCCAAGTTGTACCAGCTAAACCCTCTGCATCCAGGCTTTACCTCCTGAAGCATCACCACCTCACCTCCCTCTCCTAAAACCAAGGTGTAACAATCGTATCCCAGCCTCAGAAATTTTTCACCATGGAAAAGATTTGGATTCCTGTTTGGAGACTGATGGGAGTGTCAGCTTTCTGACTTAATGATGAACAGTTCACAGCTGGGCGGAACACACCCATGCTCCTTATGTTAAATAAAACAGGGTGAGTCCTGAAGAACTTAATGAAGGTGCAACCCAACTTGGCCAGAACTTCAAATGCATTATCAGGAGAGGAGAGACTATGACAAAGCGGTTCAGCCTCTGCTGGGATTGCAAGTGTCTCTCACGAGCTCAGAAACAGCTTGTGAAAGGAAAGGTGTGCCAGGTTATTTCCCCCTACACTGTACAATTTGCATAATGAGCAGCACAAAGAGCTCCCATCCTGACTGTGGCATATGGGCACTGCTGAACTACAGCCCTGCTGAATCACTATCTGCAAATCAAACACAAAGCAAACAGTTACCTGGAATAAAGGTGTGTACTGTTTGTATTGGGCTTTTCTAAATTAGTCTGCTGCGTTGTTTGCTGATCAGAAGCTGATGCATGCAGCAGATGAACATCCCTATTATTATTTCAGAAGAACTGAAGACTGCAGCCTCATAACCACCCCCAGAGAAGGCAGCCACTGTCCCCAAAGAGCCTGCAGTTCAAGAAATGACACAGAAAAATTCAAACCTAATCTTTCCCATACCTTGTAAATACAGAGGCTTGAGGAAATAAAGGATATCACAGCAGAGCCTGCAGTTGTAAAAGCAATTCATAGAATCACAGAACACGCCGAGTTGGAAGGGACCCTCAAGGATCAACGAGACCAAGTTCTGGCCCTGCACAGAACACCCCAAGAGTCACACCATGTGCCTGAGAGTGTTGTCCAAACTCCTCTTGGGCAGGCTTGGTGCTGTGACACTGTCCTGGGGAGCCTGTTCCAGTGCCCAACCACCCTATGGGTGAAGAACCTTTTCCTGGTATCCAACCTAAACATCCCCTGACACAGCTTCAGAGCCGTTCAACAGGGTCCTGTCATCACAGAGAGGAGATCAGTGCCTGCCCTTCTGCTTCCCCTCCTGAAGAAGCTGTCGACCATGATGAGGTCTCCCCTCAGTCTCCTCTCCTCCAGGCTGAACAGACCAAGTGACCCCAGCCACTCCTTGTACGACTCTCCAACTTTCACTCGGACGTATCCAGCTTATGGCTGCTAGGAAGAAACCTTCTCACAAAGGTAATGAACAGTAATCTCTGGTATGAAACTGTTTATTTCAACCCCCAATTCTGCAAAACATTTCACTGGATGCTTAAGTTTAGTTAACTACTAAACTACCCGGCTACTCCTACTGGCACCTACTTTTCTAAGTGCTGTGCTAATTAGGGCCTAATTGCCCAGTTCTACATGATCTCAAGAGAGGAAGACACCAAACCCAGGACTCCACCTCAAATGCATTCCTGTGACATCAGATAATGGGTTTCTAAGAACCAGCCTGACACCAACTGAAGAAAAATTTGGCCCAAGAACTTCTTTTCCTGAACAAAACCTTTTCATTCTTAGAAATCCAAGCACTGGAGGAATCTTACCAGGCCAGAAGAATTCGTGGCACATGGAGTTTATAGTGGGGATATGATTAGGGCGAACGTAGCAGTAATCAATGGGAGCTTCTGGCTCAGCCTTCCAGTTGAGATCATTCCTGTGTGGATTCGCCCGGATTTCTGCCAGCAGCCTCAGTTTTGGGGGCTTTGTCTCATAATCACGTCTGCCAGGAACACGAAAAGGAAACACAAAAAGCAAGTGAGCAACAAGAACTGCCACTGCAGCTAAATGGGTACTGCCCATGAAATATCTTCTGACATGCTCAACTTTAGCAAAAAAAAGACCAGTCTTCCATTCACATGGGAAAACAGTCCCCAGCTCAGCAAAAACACCCGTGTGCCAGAGGCCAGGACACTTTCCAAACCCGCACAGGTCCAGCCAGTCTCTCCTTACAGCATGAGCAAGGAAATCACAGTTCTGACCCAAGAGCAGGAGCAACTGGCATTGAACGGCTACAGCAATGCCCTCTCTGCCCTTGCCCCATCTTGGAGATTCCCCTTCCCAATGCAATCCGTTCCACTACTCAGCTAAATCAACCACTATCCCTTCAGGGTTACCATGGAGCACTGGGTTGTACTTTGAGGAGGAGTGAGGAGCACTGCCCAAGAAAGGTGTCCTCTCCGTGGGCTGGCGGTGCACAAGCCAAGAGCAAGCTCAGACCCTCTGTACCTGATGTAGGGTTTAAGGACACGGGAGGTGTAAGGGCTGACAATACTGTGGTCTGTCAGCAGGTCTTCTGAGCCTACCAGGCGATACAGAAACTTGGTTGTCTGCTGGCGATATCCCTTCGTGGCAGGCAGCATTGTCTGGATGCACAAAAAAATGCAGAACAATTGCAGGAAGATCAGTCAGTGATTTAAGAAGGGAATCATAAGGAGGGAGAGTAAGGGCCTTTCGGTGTGATAGGACAGACCAGACCATGATGGTCCCACCTCTGGACTCTGCTGTGCACTCCCAGATTTGGTGCCCAAACATAAAAGTGCCGCAAGTCATCTCCCTGCTACACACATGAAAAGAGCACCCGCCTGTTTGGGTACATCCAGGCCTCCACTATCAGCATTTGGGCAGGGCTGGAGTTCAAATACACTGACAGACAGCAGTGCTGAACCAGCATGTCCCAAGAAGAAAGGGACTTAGGAGAGCATTGGTGTGGGGATAGCCCCAAGCCAAAATGAGTCTTGTTCACATAATCCTTTTCACTTTAGGAGTCAGATAACCTCAATGTGACACTGCTGTCTGCAGCAAAAGCTTTAAAATAACCAGTGCCAAAAGCTAACTTAGATTTAGGAACACCCACCTGGTATCTGTCCAAGATCCTGAAGTCCTGGCTAGTAGTTCTGTATGTTGCTTGCCCTGCTGGGGACCTGGAGACACCACCTTCTTTGGCTCCATAAATCCCATCAACCAGGAGCAGTGCAGCATTCACAACCTGGTCCAAGTCAAAGAGGGGGAGTCCTCTTTCCCTCTTGGCCTGCCTGACCAGCAGCTTGCGCCTCAGCCTCCGGGCCTCTGGGGTCATGCTCAAAGCATTGGGACAGGCTTCCAGTCTCTTCAGCAGCAGCTTTTCCTCATAGATGCTAACTGAGGTGTGCTTGGGAACTCTGGGTTTAGCATCCTTCTCCAGCTGTGGCTTCCCCTTGTCTCGTCCTCTCACCTGCAAGGGTGTGTTTGACTCTTCAGGATCTTCACTGTCACCTTCCATCCGTTCTGTTTTTTCTTCTTCACTCTCCACTTCTTGCTTGATCTGCTCAGCTGTCTTCACTTTTTTTCTGCTTGCTATCATGGTGCCAGCACCAGCTGTCCCACTGGGAGGGGGCACATACTCTATTCCTGGGTCTATGACTCCATCTCCTTCCATCTCCTCGTCATCTGTGGAACAGATCAAAATAATCCAGGGGGAAAGAAAAAATAATTTCAACATCAAAGCCCCATTTCAAAAATGGTGTCACAGCATTTTTCTGCTAAGGAACAATAATGTGGGTTTACCCAACAAACTTCATTTTCTGTGTACTCCTGGATCTCCTGATTTTGGACAGGAGATGCTGTTAAGAGTCCAATTTCAGGACACAGAACCAATCCTGCTCCTAAAGTGTCTTGTAGTTTGGCATCTGGAAAACAGTGCCCCTCCTGAGCTGCAAGCTCATGTTCTTTGATGAATGTCAAGCTGCTGAAAATTCCTGAAGACTGGGGGTCAAAAAGTCAAGCTGGTGAGCTGTATCTTCAGCTAGCATACCCTGGAGAGGTTCTGTCCTCTACAGAACCTCACTATTCTTCCTGTCACCCAAAAGACTGGCTCCTTAAGGGACTAAGAGAATTCAGCCTGCATCATTGCTTTGCAATCTTGCCGAAATTTAGTATCCATTAATCAGCACAATCAAACTTAGAAAATACTGGGACATTACCCTGGGAATAAAATTTCTCCTATGAAAAACATTTGAGACAAAACTAGACCTGCTATGTAACAGTGTCATCTGTGTTGCAGTGAAATGTTTATGCTGAGTAGTCCAGCAGTTGCTGTGTGAAGTCTACCCACTATTTATTCAGGATCTCTCAGACAGGGGTTTCTTCCGGCCTTAGAAGCTGGTGATACAACCATGAAAAACCAGTCAATTCTCACACTCAGCTAAGACAACAGAATATTGCCAGTTACTTTCCATCTTATCCTGAAAGGATCCTGCAGCTCACTGGGAGCTTCTTTTTTTAACATCCTCCTAGGAAACTACACATGCTTCATCACTAACCAAAACCCACGGTGGCTCTTACCATGGAACAGCGCCTGTGGTGGCATGACGTCCGGGATGAGATCGGCTTCCGAGAGCAGGCTGGGAGTGGCCGAGTGCGAGGCGGGAGTGCCGGGAGCAGAGAAGTCCAGGGACGGGGATGGAGAGGGGCTGGTCAGAGGCGTGCGGTCGGAGGAGCTCAGGGAGGAGAAGTCGATGACCTCTCCTTTCTCCAGGACGATGTCGGGCCGGCGGCAGCGGCTACTGAACTTGACGGGAGTGGAGGAAGTGCTCCGGTCCAGGAACCCGGCCGCCTCCTTCTGGGCTCTCCGAATGTCCTTGGCTTCCTGAGTGCGAGACCTCTTCTCCTTCAGCTCCATAGCTGACTCGACGGGATTGCGGCTCACCCGCTTCCGAAGGCCTTCCACGGTAATGATGGGGTCCAGGGGGGGCTTGGAAGCTGCTAAAGAACGAGTTTGCTTATTCTGAGCTCCTGCAGTCACTGGATACACACTACACAGTCAAACACACACTGACTACAAAGCTTAAAAGATGGATTTTCATTGTGTACAAGAAATTCACTCTGGGACATGTAGCATTAAGCCAATGTATGACTAAAGCCTTATTAAAGTCCAAATTTTGTTCCTCTACACAGAGGAGAATCTAGTGACAAAAGATAAAAGACATTCCCCAGCGTAAAGAGAAGTGGAAAAATTGTGGATTTCAGCTAAAAAAAATCTAACCAAAACCACTCTGCACAAGCCTCAAAACCCTTTAAATCAGCACAATGCAAAAAGGTAATAAAATATAACAGGCTTCTCACACTACATATATGCACCATAGTTCTCTTAAGTCAACCATTACGGCAGAACAAAACTAAGGAACTGTCCATGCACACAAACCGGTTTTAACTGAACTTTTCTCACGTCTCCCAGCTCTGGCCCAGTGAAGAATCTACACACTGCTGGGGACAGAGCTACCTTTTGCCTTCAGTGCAGATGCTGACAGCTTCTCTCCTTCGGGTTTCAGTGTTGGGGGTTTGTTATGAACCAGTTTCCACCATCCCGGTTCTCCAAATTCCTGTGCCCCCGAGCGGAAAAACAAGGGGCTCCCCACAGAGAGACAGCCAGCGACTGTGCTCCACCATGTTGAGGTCTTTTTCCTGTGGTGGGAGAGAGGAAAACAAAGGTTAGGTCCCCATTCACCAGCTGTGCTTCCACCCTGGACAGAGTGTATCTGCCAGTGGCACTGATGCACACACACTCAACTACTGCTGAAGCATTTTTTTGGCCCGTTGGAGGCAGGGAGCTGCATTTAAGCCTTTCCCTCTGCTGGACAGTGCACTCTTACTGGGCATCTGAGCACTTTCTGTTCCGTTAGGAACTGGTCACAGGGCTAAGATGTCACTTAGGGAAGAGGTGAGAAGAAATACTGATGAATTGCCCTTGTAGCCAATAACTGAGGTAGTCCCTTGGACTCTGGAGAATCAGGTTCATGGTGCAGAGTCTAACCTCATTTGCAGAGAATCTCAGGATTTTTTCTTGCCTTTGCACACCCCCACAGGCAGAAACTTCTGTACTTGCCAAGGCTTGACTGAGTTGCTGTTCACTGCTGCCCAAGTGCTGCCCTTACACACCTTGGGGTACTGAACCTCGAAGGTGCAGGATCAAACCCAGCTGCCCCAGCTCTAAGTCTGGAGTGTTACAGTAAATCTGGATAAGCTGCACTGCAGTCTGCCAAGGAAGAAGAGCATTGCATGGCTCGTACCGCTACGCACATGATTCAGCTGTCTCTGTTCCATCAGTGGCTTGTCCAGGCAAGTGGGAAGGCTGTGTTTGAGGCCAGGAATGACTCTCTGAATTTTAATCAGAGCAAGGAGTGCCCAGTTCCCAAAGCAAGTCTCAAAAGGCAGCAGCAAACCCTGGGAGGCATCGGCTCCCTGAATGAGGGACAATGGGCCATCAGCTGTCAGGGTCCTAGTGCCTTCCAGGGAGGACAAATGCTAACATTTCTGAGAACAGAGCAAGGAGGCAGAGAAGACACTGAAAGCAAAGCCAAAGACCAAATCTGGTTAGGAAGAAAGGCCAGATCTTACAACAGAGAAATCCCCAGGGAAGAAAAGAAGCTGTGAAGTCAATCAAATCTACAACTTGCAAGGATTGCTCAGTTCCTTTCCTGCCTCCACAGCACATGCACTCACAGTGAGGCTTGGGTTTGACAGCTTCAGCACACTCAGAAAAAAATGTGCTATTCACCTGGAAAAAGAAGGCTGCCCTTTACAAGAGGGGTTCCTACTCTGACAGTGTCTTTACACATACTTAAAAACATTTCAGTTGTTTAACACCTACTATGTAAAAGCCATTTCATTAAGATCCAAAACAATCTAAAAGGTGAAGCTCAGTTCTTCTTGAAGAACTTGGTCCTTGCAAGCCTTATAGCCAAGGAACGTAGCACTTTGCTGGACCACATTTTTGTCCCTAATACCCCCTTGTCCTGGTATTTGGCAATACCAGGATCAGCCCATCCATTGTGACTGTTCAGAAAAACTCAAGTCTTTGCAGGTTCACATGCTGCCTAAAGGAAGATAAGAAATAATCCAAAATACATGCATTTGTATTGCTTTTGTGTGACATTCCTGGGGTTGTTTTTCCCCAGTAGGAAATGCTGATTTGTTCTCAAGTGTACCCCTCATGCCTGCATTCAGATTCTCAGTATTAAATCCTCCCTTTTTATCACCTCTAAGGCTCAACAGAGATGTCACCAAATTAACCAGGATTCTTGTCCATCTGTATAATAGGTTTTAATTCCTTTGGCTCACCAACCAGACCCTCAGGAAAATATCATGTCTTTACCTGTTCCCTAATAAGAAAGTCCAGTGTTTCTCAATAAAAGCACAAATGTCTTCTTTCCATCTGAAGTACCCCTGACGGCCCGTTCCTTCCAGAGACAAGTTGTACATTGCCAACATGACAACCTGGAACAGAAAGAGTTGGACACAAGTGAACCTTTTCTGCTTTGTCTGCTCAACAGATGCCCACAGCTGCCACACACACACACACAAATCTTTGCTCCCTCATAAATATCTTATTTTTGCAACATCTCATAGGCAACTTCTGCAATCCATCTTCTTCCTGCTTTCATGCTGCCCGTTCTTGTCTTTCTATTGTTAGATGCACATTCTTCCAGAGATTTCTCCATCCCAGGGGAACAACAAGCTGCCTAGTTATGCAGGTTTGTGCCGAGACACAAGAATTGTGCAGCTGTTGTATAAATGAATTACAGTACAGCTGGGGTCTGAATGTGATGTGAAGGTGGGGAAACAGTCTTTCAAATTAAAAAAAAAAATGGTCATAACTAATCCCGCTATCCAGTACATCAGAAACATTGTGACAATGGTCTTTCATACCCTTCACAACCAAATTCATTCTGACCTGTTACATACCCAAACTAAAGGGCAGGTTTGAAAAATATCTCACCTCCTTCAAGTAAATCCTAGGTGACCAACTGCTAATTACATTTACTTAATTAATTTCGGTTAATTTATTAGAACAAAACTAAAATCAGCTAGGCTGGGATCATCTTTCAGCAATCACACAGCCTTGGTTTGGCCCTACTTCCAATAAGGACTTGCACTTCAGCCTTTAGAGAAGTCTGAAATCTGTTTTTCTTAGGGAGATGGGTCTCCTCACAATGGACCTTGGCTTTCTAGGATGCATTGTCAAAGATGTCAAAATGAGGAAATATGGACAGCTTTAATGTCCCCTTTACCCTATTTCTACCTCACAGGCCCTCTTAGTTTGACAACGAGGATTTTATGGGTTTTAAGGTTATGTAGGACAGTGTCTCAGGATGTCAAAAATAATTCTCTTTTCAACTGGCTAAAGATATGGATCTTTGAGGTCAAATACTCTGAAAAAAATCCAGAAATCACTGTCCCCATTTTTGCTGCTCCAGGTAAGTTAATTTAACCATTTCCCTCAATTCCACTTACCCAGAAGCAGCAGCAGCTCTGGCTGCTGAAAGCCCAGGGAGGTGATCACAGCTTTCTTCCTCACCCATTTTCATTTTGTCTGCCCCTTCCCCACGGCACTCTGAAGAGACCTGGGCAATGCCAGCAGCCTCTGCTTTCCCAGTCTGGAACTTAGTGAGGCTCTGCCAGTCTGGCAACACAGACCCCTACACCACCCTTTTCCCCTGCACTGGCCACCACGAGAAAGCAGTGCAGGAGTTACAACTGGTGTTCCAAATTATTTGATATGATGAAGAGGCTGAGCGCCTATGGGTAAGAATCAAGGAAGAGCCAACAAGGCTGATATTTTCAACAATCAGACAGCTTGTCCTCAGGACAAGTGGCCTCCTGAGCTGGGAGATGGGAACAGAATACCCCCCAGTAACCCTGAAGGAAGCAGCTGGTGACCTGCTGAGCCACTTAGATGCTCACAAGTCTGCGGGACTAGATGGGATCCATCCTAGAGTGCTGAGGGAGCTGGCAGAAGAGCTGCTCAAGCTGCTCTCCATCATTTACCATCAGGCCTGGCTCACCAGGGAGGTACCAGATGGCTGAAGGTTGGCCAGTGTGACACCCATGCGTAAGAAGGGCTGGAAGGAGGATCTGGGAAACAATCTGGGAAAAAATCTGACCTTGCTGCCTGGCATGGCTACAGACAGATCATCTTGAGTGCCATCACTTGGCACCTACAGCATGGATTCAGGAGAGGCAGGTCTGCCTGACCGGCCTGATCTCCTTTTATGACCAGGTGACCTGCCTGGTGGATCCAGAGAAGGCTGTGGATTTTGTCTAGCTGGACTTCAGCATAGCCTTTGACACCATCTAGAGGGACCTGGACAGGCTGGATCCATGGGCCAAATCCAGCAACAGGAGGTTTAACCAGACCAGGTGCTGAGTCCTGCACTTTGGTCACAACAACCCCCTGCAGCGCTACTGACTGATGGCAGACTGAACACGAGCCAGCAGTGTGCCCAGGTGGCCAAGAAGGCCAACGGCATCCTGACCTGGATCAGGAACAGTGGCCAGCAGGACCAGGGCAGTGATTTTTCCCCTGTACTTGGTGCTGGTGAGGCCGTACCTTGAGTTCTGTGTCCAGTTCTGGGCCCTTCAATTTAGGAAGGACGTTGAGGTGCTGGAGCACATCCAGAGAAGGGCAACAAGTGTGGTGAAGGGTCTGGAGCACAGATCCTATGAGGAGCAGCTGAGGGAGCTGGGGGTGCTCAGCCTGGAGAAAAGGAGGCTCAGGAGTGACCTTATCACTCTGTACCACTCCCTGAAAGGAGGGTGCAGCCAGGTGGGGGTTCAGCCTCCTCTCCCAGGCAACCAGTGACAGGACAAGAGGACACATCCTAAGCTGCACCAGGGGAGGTTTAGGCTGGACACTAGTAAGAATTTCTTCACAGGAAGGGTGACTGGGCATTGGAATGGGCTGCCCAGGGAGCTGGTGGGGTCACCATCCCTGGAGGTGTTTAAGGAAAGCCTGGATGTGGCACTCAGTGCCATGGTCTGGTTGACCATGTGGTGTTTGGTCATAGGTTGGACTTGATGATCTTAAAGGTCTCTTCCACCCTAGCTGATCCTGTGATTCTGTGATCGTCTATAAGACAACACCCCATTACTGTCCCAAAGGATGCAAATAGGCGTTATTTTCGTTGCTCAGATGTGCAAATGATTGAAACAGTGAATTCCAGCAAGGATTGATGCTAGTGCATAAGCATCCAGGTTGGAGCTTTGTATTCAGGGAGCTGGCAAGCTTTCTGTTTCTATGTTGCCACCTCACTAATTTTACATTTTCTTCTATAGGAAAAAACTGTTTGTACCTAGCAGCCAAATTGCATTTATTTTGCTTTTCCAAACCTGCTTGAAGCCATGAATTCATGAGCAACATAGGGGGAAGAAAAAAAAAAAAAGAAACGAAAAGGAATGTGGTTTGTATGATTATCTTTCAATTTCCCTGCCAAATGCTGAAGTTCTCATGTACAGGCAATCCTCAGCTAATTAATTTCTGAAGTTCATGCAAATGCTCCTTTGTTACCAATACCTGATCCTCCTTTTCCAGGTAGCATATACACAACAAGCAACAATTTCAGAAAGTCCCACGGTTGTTCCGCTGGCACAAACATTTTACTTACTTGTTGCCATGTTAATCTCAGACGTTCAAATTGCTCCTTCCCATCTTCTGAGCAATCAGAGCAAGTAAATCTGAAAAAGTTATCTCCTTTGAGGTAGCTAAGCTGTTCTCTCAGTTGACCTAAAATGAAAAGGTAAAAATCAATCTTTTTGTCCTTTTACAGGAAAAAGTGCTGCAAAGGAAATTTGGATTTCCTCCAAGATTGGGTTTGTCTGAACAAAAGCAACAGAGCCACCTGTAAACCCCCATGCACCCAAAGTTACAGGCTCTAATTCCGTGTTTATGCAGCAGAGGAAAAAAGATCATATGAATCAGGGCTTCTAAACTCACCAGGAATTAATTTACACAAACATGAAAAATTACACCAGAGGACAGGAAAACTGTTAAGACTAGAGTGTTTCTGAAAAGTCACACTCAAAAGATGTTTCTCTACAAGGATGTCATCTCTTTTTACTGTATAACGACACCAGATCAAGAATTTTTCACATATGGATGCCCTGCTTCCACAGTGAATTGCAGAATTAAAGTTGCAACTTCGTATGACGGGGCAATACCCCCCACACTCGGTAGATTAAGAGAATTTCTAAATGGCAATTCACTGTAAAAAAGTAATTATTTGCCTGAGCACGTTGGCCATTTTCACAAGTGACAACTGAACTCCCTAGGACTGAATGATTAGGAAAGAACACACAATCTCCCTTTGACAGCTCGTTTACTCTGCACATTTGTATGTGGCTACTGTTGCTTTGCAACTGGCCTTTTCTGCTCATTGGATTTGTTCCACAGCAACTGCAGAGAGGAACATATTTGTAAAATAAAACAAACTGAGTGTTAAATCAAGTGCTCCAGCATGAGATAGCTCACGCTACCTTTAACTCTGCTTCCTTTTTTTTATTAATACATTTCAAGTTAATATTTCCCTTTGCTGCATAGTAATTTAACAGTCTGATGCTGGTTTCATTACATTAACACCTAAATATTCCTTAACACACCTTGAGAGGAGATTTTTACATTGTAAATTTTGGCAAATTCTAAGAAGGCAAGAAGGGCAGCTCTGTCATATCTGCAAGGCAGGTGCCACCTAAACAGTTCCTTTTTTCTAACCACAAACAAACCAACCCTGCTAAATCCCCAGATCAAACCAAACAAAAAACTCCCACCAAAACCAAAGCCAACCAATGTTTAGCACTATCTGGCTTTTGGATGTAATAACAGATCAGATAATCTAGAATTTAGAAAGTAAAGTTGTCTATTACACTGCTAACAGCATATATCTTATGTCAGGTGCCAGAGGAGAAGCACCAAGTTCTGCAGCTTGCTCCAAACACCTCCCAGAGCTGGCTGCTGAAGACTAGCATGTTTCTGTGAAAGCCAACTTAAATTCACATTATTGAGAAAACATTAAGGTTGAGATTTAGCCACAGGCTCCACAGATGTGACAAATCAACAGGGAGGAAAAAAAATTACACACAAAGTCCCTTTCCTCCCCAGAGCTTTACAACAAAGGTATCCAAGTGAGCAGAGAGGTCAGGTAGCTTGGCCCAAGCCCCTGAACAGCTGCAAGAATTGTGAGGGTGGGCAAATTTCTGGAGTTTAATGTTCTCTACTAACTGAAGAAGAGGGTTTGACTTCCTGCTCTGGACACACACAGCTCTGGACACACACAGCTCATGGACTGAAGTGTCTAACACACCCCCTGCCAGCAGGCATCATCCACCAAGACAGGATGGGGTACAGCCAAATGAGCTGTGAAACAGGAATGTAGGACAGCACAAACACCTTGCCACCACCCACCACAGCCAGGCACAACACAACTGGCAGCCTTACTCGCTGGGATCCACTTCTGGCACTTCTCACAGTAATAGGACATCTCCTCCATCCAGGACGTTTCACCCTCGTCGCTGTTCAAGGAGTCCCCGCTCTGGTCGTGCGATAAATCCACGGAAGCCTGGTCCTCGGACTCCACGATCAGGAGAGTCTCCCCTTCCACCTCGCCCTCCTCCAGGCCCTCGGAGGTGGAGGTCCTGGTGGCCTCATCGTCGTGGCGGCTGAGCAGCCCACTCATGTGAACATTGTTGGCCATCCTGGAGGGAGCCTGCGGAACAAGGAGCTGTTCCTCCCCACCTTCAGTCCATCCACACGGGATGTGCCACAGCCACGTCTGCACAGTCCAAGTACCAATCACAGAGGAAATGGATTTTTGTCTGCCCCACGGCTTTAGAGGCTGGATTACAATTTATACAAAAAAAGCAGTCTTTCACAGATTACCTCTGTTTGTTGGAACACCTGCAAGAACTGAGATGCAAATTACCTCCAAACGTCTTTAATCAAACCTCTAAGGAGCCAGGCCTGTGCCTAGGACTGCTGGGAGCGTTTTTCCATTAGCGCCTTGTCTCTCTCTTCTATGAGCTGCTTTGTCAGAGCAATCTGCTCTTCTAACAGGCGAATGTTCTCCTGTTTCTGATTCTGACGCTCAAGATCTCTGACGACGCCACTTCGCAGCCTCTGAAAGCACAAGAGACAGGGTTTATCACAGCCCGGGGGATGCTGAAAGGGATCACCCCCACCCGGGCTCCACCCCTCCTGCAAGGCTGTTCTCTCTGCTGCCTTTGCAGGGTCTTTGCCACAGCAGTTGAATCTTCAGGAGCCAATATCCAGTACCACTACTCCAAAAAGTGCTCTATTTGCACTCACTTCAGATGGGTGGGTTTACTAAGTGACAAAGCTGTCGAGCAAATAAATGCTAAGAACCTGTAATTTCCATGCCATGCAGGATGGATGTGATCTAAAAAACCCTGTTATCTCTGACCTAAATCTTTACCAAATCACAATAATCTCCTCAAAACTTCTCTGGTTGGAGGCAATTTTGTGACGAATTGGAAACTGCTTTAGGAAAAACTGGCATGTGTCTTCATTTGCTTCTTTCTGCTCGTGTCTTAATCTTAAAAAAATGCCCACAGCCTACTTATGCCAAACTCTTGAAAAAGCAAGGCACTTGCTTCAAAAATATCTCCTTTACCTATAGTGTTCGTTATAAATCATGTAAATACATAACATATATATAAACAAATACATAATGTGCAACATACACCAGCAGCTTTCAGCCTGGGGTGTAAACCCTGCAATGGGTGTAAAAAGCCCTTAGAAAATCCCAGCTGCTCTTTGCTTCCTCCATATGCTTCTCTCTCTCTCTTACCTAGACATTTTTACTCACACTGATACTTTGATAATTAGGTAAAAGATCACTAAGTTATTCGACCCATTTGAATGAAGCCAAAATGCACCTGCAAATAATTCACTTGAAAGCTGACCCTGAAGTCACTCAAGAGGATGTTTGTAACTACTATTTGACAAATTATCACAGGGTTTTATTCCTCACCTAGCATGCCAATAACTGCACACTTCAAATGCAATAATTTCTCCTGTCAGATCAAAACAGAAAGATTTTGCTTAAGAAATAATTTTATCTTGTTAAGAAAATGCACAGACACGTATGTCAGCCAATAACCAAAACTCTCTGCAGAAATTAATCTAATAAAACCCATTCCTTCCCATCAGCTTCCACCAACTGAACTCAGGCTAGAAATGCGTAATCTGAAGCTGAAGACAAAGGTCATAAACTTATTATTACGTTATTATTAGTTAATAACAATAAAGATGTGGCGAGATACAAGGTAACTGATCAATTACACCAAGAAATGTAATCCTTTTTCCTTCACAAAACACTGCAATCTTTCAGATGGTGGATGTATTTACTTTGCAAATGCACAGTTCGCAAAAGACACCTTTATAATTTGAGTGTTCCAAGTGACGCAGACCTATGGAGAAGTTAATCTTGTCATCCTCCTCTATTCTTGGAAATTAGTCCTGCTTGTCTTCTGCAGGCATGAAAAGCATGTGCAAGCTCAAATCACTCTGGGCCTGGCACATCAATTTATAAAAGTAAAAGGTTTATTAATCTGCATAAAGATAAACCTGAAACAATCTCTACGCCAGGACTGTAAAATATCCACAGTGTTTATTTCCATTATGTTATCTAAATAACTGGATCTGTTGAACATGAAGCCATTACTGCCTGACTTGACCATGAAAGGATTATAAAAAGACAATCTCAGATTTAATTTATAAAACATAAGCTTTGAGCCTTGGCCCTTCTGAATAGGTATTAACCAAGGATTTAGGTCAAAAAGATCCATGAGGTTTAGGTGTCCCACTGAAACGCCCAAGGGTGATGTTTATCCTGCAGCACATGTCCAAAGTACAACTGCCATTAATTGCAGCTGAAGTTTCGTTTAGGAGCATCTAGCAGAAATTCCTGCCAGATCCTCAGCGGCTCAAGGCAGGCATACTGAATTAGAGAGCAGCCAGCTACAAAAATGTGAGCTCAGGTCATCTACCCAGCACATCCATCAGCCCTGGCAAGTGCAGAGCCATTGCTGGTTGCCACTCCAGGAGCCCAACCTTCCTCTCCTTGCTACTGCCTGTGCCATTCTGTGCTCTCCAACTCCTGCTCACATAAACCTGCCTCTTTCCTGGCACAGACCAGTCTCATCCTCCAGATTCCATCAAACACTGACACAGACAACCTCTTGAGGGGAAAAAAAATATAATCCTGTAATTACAGAATGTATCATAAAGCCCAAGCAACAGCCAGCTCGTCTGGGCTATGGATTGGGTATCTGAACTCTGGTGTTCTGTAAATTCTGACTGCTTTGGTATGATTTAACACTGGCTTTTTCTGTGTGCATTTTCTAGATTTTTTTGGTATGTAAGTGGAGAAGGATCAGATGTGTGCCCTCATATCAGTAATTCCTTGGTTTACCAGCAGGGTTCAACCAGCACAGTCACTGCCCACACAACCACACAACTTTTAGTCCCAGGCAGGATTTCTCTGTGTTAGGACTCACCACGGTCAGACCTGACACTTTTAACTGTGGGCTCTCTTGCACACAGGCTGCCTGCCAGGAATTCCCTGATTTTTGTAAATGTAGCACAGAGAACCCCCCTGTTTAATTACCACGTGGTGTTTCCGACAGCTTGCACTGTGCCTGCCTTGGCAGAACACGAAGGGAGCTGGGGCAACGGCATGGGACAGCACAGGGTACCTTCAGCAGGGTGCATTTGTGAGGCTGAGGAAAAACAGAGCACACCAGCGGGACAGCACAGCCAGCCAGGGGAGAGCCCTGGGAACACTGTCAGCGTGGTGGCCTTGGCCTAGAGGCTGCAGGATCCCATCCTCCCTGCATGCTGGCTGCTGGCAGGGACAAGGAGCTGCGGGAACGAGGGATGCAAGGAGGGATGGATGGAGCAGGCACACGTG